>VUQH01017946.1:3775-11275 GCA_015106775.1 Etroplus canarensis | reverse complement strand
ATATGACATTTTATTTTAGTCCTAGAATCGGTCATGAAGTGCTTTTTGGCATTTAAGCAATGGAGGGCTGTGTCAGAAAGGGCATCCAGTGTAAAACCTCCACCAAAAAAAAAGTAGATAAATCCACTGTGGCGACCCCTTGGGGAGAATAAAAGGGAGCAGCCAAAGGTACATTATCAAGGGCTTTTTTTGTGAAAGGAAGGAACAGATCAGGTTTCCAGTTTGGCATTATCGTACACATGTAAAACAAATCAGGTTTCTGTGTACAGATTAGGTGGTGACACTCCGCAAACAAATGGGCTCACATTAGCGAAACTGCGTCTGTCTTTTATGCTATTCATAGCAGGAACACTATCAAATTTTATAGAACGTCAAGTTACACTGTAGCCCCAAATGAAAAACTTCTCATCCAAAACACTGATTGAGATCACTTAATGCTGCTGGTAATGATAAAAAAATAGATTAACTTATTGATTCTGACATTTTGCTTTCATGCCTCTGTTGATTTGATATCCAAAAATCCAGTCACTAAGAGCGGGTGAAAAAATGAAAAAAGCCAATACAGCCATTTAAAATAAAACTAAAATTAGGCATTTAAAGTTTTCTTTTTCACCACTTTTGAAAAAAGAAAGCTGTAATTTCAAGTCAAGACAGAGAAAGATTGTGTTTAACTTTACTGCAATACAATCAGACTGCTTGGCAAGATAAGATGTGATTTGGTGTAACTTTGGTCTGGCTTTGTTTTTTATTATTTCTTTAGCTTTGGGATATGCAATTACACACTAATTATGCAATTAGTGTGTTTCCAGCTTTGTGGGACCATATCTGTCAACAAGTATATCTTTTGTGTTGCTCTGGTGCATCTATTGTTTCTGAGCTGTCTTACCTCCCACCACACCCCTCCACCCCTAACCCAAGACAAAGAGTACAGTCGTGAAGAAAAACAAGACAAATTCCCAAGGTCATCCTCCTCCGCTGCATCTGACCCATTTACTGTCCCGCTCTGTGCGCTCACATACCAATCATGCATGCATAAAGGCGCACTGAAACGCTGGCACGATCCGTCCCCACTTCAGCTCTGTCTCTTCTTTGGTCACAACAGAGACATCACAGTTGTACCTATATGCACACACACACTCACAACCACACACACACACGGAGTGTATGGTTGAGTTGGTGTATTGTATGACCTGACATCCTTAATGAAACCAGCAGAACTGGTTTCATTAAAGGTTTTTATCTACAAATGTTCTCATCTAGTTAACAGTTCTATCAAGTTTGTGTTCAAACACACAAAGAATGAGTATGTAGGGCATTTTTTTGTTCTTGTACATCTGCCCTGTTGTAAATGTGGCACATCGATCTATATATAAATAATACAGTATCAATATGGGTTCAGTGAAATCATGATAATACATTTTAGCGGTATCTCCCAGCCGCCTGATGCAACAAACAGATGTCAGATGAGTTTTCACCACTTGTGATGATGTTGCCTGATATCAGACAGAACCGTCAACTCGTTAAAGCTTGTTTCAATTTTCACTCAGCTATTTCCTCCATTCTGTCAGTTTTTGTGGGGGAGGGGACTTGATCTGTTCTAACCAATTACTCGAGACCAACGTATCTGACCAAATTTGTTGTCACAATGACCCTGCTTACACTTGGCTTTAAAATGCATCTTGGGCAATCAGATGCCAGCACTAAATACAAGCCACCGAGGGGCACTGTGATTGGATGAATCAAATTCCTCGAAGAGATTGTTTGAGAGTCATTTGATCTCATATCTTTAGTAGCAAATTACTTGTTCCTACATACTGTATATCAGCAGTTGGGGAAAATTACACATATTCATTCATTCCAAAAAGATTTTTTGTCTTTGCCAATCTTTGCAACAGACTAATGTAACTGTGTGTAGCAACCTCTGACCTTCCAGCAGAAGTGACAAAAACAGTAAAGAAATCTAAACACAAGTGGTCAGCTGGACACCTAAAAGACACATGACAGACACAGGAGTAAATGGTGAAGGGTCTCAGCTGTCCACTTGAGAAAACAAGCAAACAATTGTATACATGGCCCATAAGTTGACACTGGTGTCATGGCAACGTACTGGTTTAGCTGGGATTTGAAGTGAGTAACGGAGTGAAGTGAAAAGAAACTACACTGTCACAGGATCATAAGAATTCATGGTTTCTGTGTACCAAGTTCACTCTTTTTCTTTCTTCTATTGTTATTACTGTTGTTATTACCTCAATGCCGGATGAAATGACTTAAATTGATGGAGTTGGTGTGTTCATAGGCCGACAGAAATGTCCATCTTTGATGATTGTTGGTGCAACTGAGAACGAGTATCACTAATTTAACAAAAAAAAAAAAAATCCGCGTAAATTAGACTACAGTCAACCTAAACTATATGACCAATGTGACTGATTGTGCTTTCAAAGTTAGTTTTCAATAAGAAAGTCCATTTTCTAGTCCACCGCCATTCACATGACTCCATAAACTGGACTCTTTGCCACCTTAGAGTCCAGTCCAGTCCAGTCCAGTCCACTTTAAATCAAAACACTTGGTGCCTATGACAACTATAGTTTAGTGTTGGTGTAACTTTAAATACTATTTTATGAATTTTTTTATAAAACCAGTGGCAAGTGTGGCTGTGTGTGCTTGTCCTGGATGGTGTACTGCCAACTGTTGGCCTTGGCAAGCTAGCACGCACATATACTCATTTCCTCTGCCACTGTCAACATCCTCTGCACACTATAAATGATGTCACTGCCCAAACACACACAAAAACACAGCCACCCTGGTGACTGTTGGTCCAGCACAGAGGCTACAAACTAGAAAGAAGGGAAGAGGGCGTGCAGCTACATAGATCTGCAAATAGGTGTCACGTGGTCAAATGTAAAATGTGAAACACTGTATGTTTATTAACTAGAGCTGAGGGAATGTTCCCAGAAAATCACACGCTAAAAAAGCTACACCAGCACTTCTAGTACATCATGACATTTCAGTGCTGCTTTCCTGAAACATATTTTGCCTCCTCTGGCCAAACACAGCATGGTTTTGATAACTGCCCTTTTAGGGATTTTTCAACAATGTTCTACTTTTGCATTAACAATTAAGTAAAAGAAGAAGAAGAAAAGGGAAGAGGAAGCAGGCCCCACAGTGTTATTGTTTATTTGGAAAATATGTTTCTGTCTGCCGTAATGTCAACTTTTTCATCGTCAGCTTGGTCCGGGGGAAAAACCCTTTGCTGAAGGGGCGTGGCAGGCATTTTCTCGAAAGCCTACCATTACCATTTCATTTTGAATGTGCAAATTCAAACGTGCATAAACAAAGGGACATTTGGGAGAGAATGGGGGGGGGCAGTAAAGGCGGGAGAAGGGGAGAGAGACGAGAGAGAGAGCGAGAGAGAGAGAGAGAGAGAGAGAGAGAGAGAGAGAGAGAGAGCGCTGGGTGAGTAGAGAATAAGAGGCCTGGATGGATGCCAGGTCACAAGTCTTTATCCCTCAGCCAATTGGTCTGCAAACACTAGCTCAGCAGGATGTGGGAGACACAAACACACACACAACATAACACACCTGTGTGTGTGTGTGTGTGTGTGTGTGTGTGTGTGTCAGTCAGCACAGCTTTGCCTGTGATTTCGCTTCATAAAAAAAGTCAAACTCTCTTGGCTGTTCTATTTTGAAATAAATTCCCAAACATGAGTGTATTTGACTGCCACCCCCAGTCTGATGACAGAAAGTAGAGAAGTTATAAAAACTACACTCATATCATTTTATCTAAATTGTATCCTGTAGGGATGGAGCCTTGGGAAAAATACCTCAGTCGAGAAATGCTCTGGTTTCCTTATAATCCTTATGATGCTGGTGCTCTTAATTGTTTAGTCAGTCCAGTAGTTCCCAAATATGGAATCTATTTGAGTATTCAACAAATAATATATTTTTGTATATAAAATAAATGTGAAAATCTGCTTTACATGCAAATTTTTTAAAGTAACTGAAAGACAGTATCATGAGCATAATAGTTTAGTTTGGATGCATTTTTCAGGTATCAACAGTTAACCGTTAACAAACCAGCATTAGGTTTCATTTCCATGAATATGGTCTTCTAGAACCATTTAATTTATCCTCCAGAGCATGGTTATGTCAGATTTAAATGGTTATACACTGCAGACTATTCTCAGGAGCACCATCCTGGCACCTTGAATGCTGCAAAATATATGTGCTATTTGTTGGAAATCATTAGAATCTCACTAAGAATATGGCAGTGCAATTAGAAGCAAAATTATCAGTCTTCTGTTTTATCTCGGTGTGGTAACCTCCCGACTAATATACAGCTATGCGGTGTTTTTCTCTCTTCTAATTGATCTAGACTAGCAGTCCCCCACTGCCTCCAGTGCTCTCTCTACCCGAGCCACATGAAAATGATAGGTCTCCACATCTGAAGGCAGGTAGTGCAGCAAGCAGGAACATTTCCTAAAATACCTCAATAGCAGCGGGGAAATCAATATATATGTAACGCATGACATATAATAGGATGATTCACTACACAAAAGCAGATATCCACTGTGTGCTTGAAGCATGAAGATATGAATGGGTAAATCTCCTTGTAAACTGTAGTAATCGCGCTCCATGGTGAATACTGCTGGAGAGTTGCCCTCCATAGAAAACCACTCATCTTGAAAGATCAGGGCTATGGCTTTCACAGTATAAGCTCTCTCCATCACGAGTGCAGTTCATTTGTTCTGCTTTCCTGCCGCGGCAGTCTGACTGCTCACTTTCTTATCTAATCTCTGCCACCGTAGACTGAATGCCTTATTCACTTACTGAATTATGGGTTCCCGGGCAAGTGTGTGTGTGTGTGTGTGTGTGTGTGTGTGTGTGCGCTTGACTCGCGTGGTTTCAAATTATGAGGGAAAGACAATAACTGTGCATGTTTGGGGCACAATTAAAAAGAAAATGAATGAATGCAGTGATTAGAGCAGCTCATATTGAAGAGAGAATTGGCACCAGCTTCCACACTGTAAGAAATGGAGAAGTGCGTTTGTGTCTGAAAGCTTCTGTTTTCCGTTACCGCTTCAAATAGTGTTTTTAGACGTTCTCTGATTTGTGGCTGTCATCGGATTATAGCACATCTGAATTGTGATTAGTTTCAAAGCGATAAATATCACTTCCAAATTACGCGCTTAGCAATTTAAAATTTTAGCCTTCCATCCCTCCAGGTTCTATAAAGCTCATCCTGTTCTTGTTCACAGCTGGCCATAGTCTGTCCCAGCATGCAGGGTGCAAGAGGTTGGTCATCGTGGACCAGTCAACAGCCAATCACAAAGCTAACACATGAGGACAGACAGGAGTTCTGCAGCCTCAGTTCAGACATACTCGTACTTGCATAATACTTGCAGCTGTGCTTATAAAATCCCTAGCTGCAATCTCAGCATCTAGATGTGGATTATTTCTGACAACTACGATATCTGCGAAGGTGTCCAAAAGAAAGTGAAAAATTTTTGCAAACTGATAGCAGCACTACGCAATTCAGCTGGAGCAACAAATCATGCAAGTCTACACGACTTTCAACCGTAAACAGACCGGCTATAAGTTTAACTTCCATTAATATAGTCAGACATAATGGGTTGATTTCCTGGTCTGCAGACAATGCACTTATAGGCCACTGATACCAAAAAGCCACAGGTTCACTGAAGCCATATGTCAAATTTAACCACTTTTTAAAAAAATAAACTGATTAATGTGTCTGTTGTTCAAGCAGACACAATTTGTTAAATTCTGAGTAACTGAAGAATAGTAAAATTTCCAGTAGATGTTTTCAAGAAAATTCAATTGGAAAAAGTATATTTTCTGACACTGGATCAGCAATTACATAAGCCACAGCTAAATTCCTCTTCTAGTACATTTCTTCACCTCTCTGTGTGGCTCTCTCTCACTTTTCTGTTGTCTCCTCCTTCTTCTCTCTCCATTCTTTTGTTTTTCTCCCTCATCCTCTTCTTTTTTTTTGTCTGATGTGACTATGAGGAAGCAGCTGTGCTCCACATACAATTACATAATTCTCTCTCTCTCCCTCTCTATCTTTCACTCACTCTCTCTTTGTGTGTGTGTGTGCACGTCTGTGTTAACACAGGCCGGATGGTGACAGAGACAAAAGAAAGGCAGCGTAGAAAGAGGATGGACAAATGTCTTCTCTTTCCTGGCTAACTTTCATCTGAGTGCGTTCGTTTTATTTCACTCACTGCATCTGCTGGTGTCTCTCTCATCCTTTCCTGCACTCTGTGTCTCGCTGCCCCTCTGTCCCCTCCATTCTTTCCACCATCCCTACATACAGAATTACTGGGCTGTGAAATGTGAAAAACTGCAGCATGCATGGCAATTCATTATCTTGTCAAACTTCCCTGGGCCTGCCCCAAGCCACAGGGCAGACGCAGAGAGACAAAAATGGAGTGAGAAAGAGACAAAGGCAGAAAGAAATTATTCATGTAATGGTCCATGCACTAGGTTAACAGGTTACCAAGAAGATGAGAAGAGAAGAGGATGAAATACACTTGAAAAAGAGAAGTTTTTAGAGCGTCCTTGGTCCATTATTGCTGTCATGATTTTAAATGTTTCAAAGTTGCGCTGATGCATTTTAATAACTGCTTCTGAACTGCGTTATTTAATGTTAAGAAAATCAGTGGTTGGATATCTGAGAATTCTGAGTATTGATGATTTTGTCCAATCCCCATAAACGTGGCACTCTTGAAAAAGATAACAGGGTTGCAGACTTGCCTGGCCTAATGGAGACACTGTATCTCAGTAACACAGAGCTTCCTGGGCCAGCATAGTGCTGTAATGGCACCACAGCAAATAAATCAATCACCCTGAAAAGAACTACGGACACACAGAGCATGTAAACTAAAGGATGAGATGAGAAAGAGACTGTGTGAGTCAGGCAGTTTAAAGCACTGTTAGTCTTTTAAATAGACTAGACACCTGCAGAGATTGTCCACATAGTGTATCAGCCTGTAAATCCAGATTTACAGCAACCACGTGAAGCCTGCTTTAGGTTTACTTTTATCGCCGCTCTTCTCCCCCCCCTTCTCCATTTTCCCCCTCATTCATCAGATTTTGGCGTAGCTCTGCACTGAAATAAATGGATTACATCTAATTGGGGAGTCTGCATTTGCTATTTGATCTTGGCCACTCAAGGCACACACATGAATCCCTAAAGCCCATCACGTCATTCCAAACCTGCAGAGATGCAGCAATTACACACAGAACATGGGCTCATACTGTCAGGGGCAGTAAAGCTGATAGGCAGGATGTGTGTTTTCCACATGTTTAGCCATGATGCAAAGGGCCTGATAAAAGAGGCCTGCATGAGGAAACAAAGACCAGGAACAGGGACAGTCAGGAAAGATAAATGACACACAAAATTTTGTTTCCTTGTGTGTGTTGTTTGTCTGAGTTTGTGTCTGTGTGTGTGTGTCGTCCCGTCCATCTGACAGCAAACGGC
>VUQH01017936.1:1760-23993 GCA_015106775.1 Etroplus canarensis | reverse complement strand
AAGCAGTGCTTGTGCAAAATATTAACATAAATCCAGAGTAATTATGCAATGATGCTGTTTGTTGCAGGCTGTAATCCAAAGTATTATGATAAACTCTTGCATGTGTTTGCCTTACTTGAGTCTCTGTAGGGACGTCATTTTCGGCAACACTTTAAGAAGATTCGCAATGACCTTGTCAGTCAGTGAGCACTGAGATAACCTGGCACAACATATTAGTGTATAAATATGCACCTGTTCAGTCACTTTAAACACTATTGACTAATATGTGGATAGACAATAATTAAGCTTACTCTAAATCCAAATGGAAGCGACTCTGGGCCAATCTTAAACATACTTTGGTTACATCAGATAGTAGGAGGCTGGTCTTGTTTATTCTAGAACGATAAAGAAGGATTCTATTAAATTCTATTAAAGTAAAAGTCAGAAGTCAAATGTGTATTTCCTTTATGTTTTTATCAGCTTACTGTACCGGAACGTCTTGAGCTGCTGTTTGTCATCACTAATAAAAAGAAGTACAACGGAGAATGAGCTTAATAACAGACAAATTCAATTGCAGGCGGTAATGTGTGTTACAGATTTGTGGACATTTTCATAGATGCAGTTTTTCTACCTTTCATCTGGGCAGAACTTGAGATTGACCTGCTGTTTGCCTCCATCACTGTAAAACCCACAGAGCACCAAAATATCAACAATATGCAAACTGTATTATAAAGCCACTTCATAGTTAACCTCACATTATCTCCCTGATCAATTTTACAAACCTACATGACATATATTTTTTTAAATTTTTTATAAACATTAACATTTTTGAGACTCAGACCTGGATAAAAAGAGGACATGGATAGATATATTAGCCATTTAACAGCATTTGTCAGCATGTGGTGAAACAAGTGCCCTCTCTATTACTGCTCTAGTAAAATCAATAAATGGCTAAAACAAAGTTTACCTGATGTGAATTTGTGTTAAGGTGTTGTGGGAGCATAAAGCTTCAGCCAGCATCACCACCCCTTCCATGCTGATTCCATTGTTACTTGCACTGAAAAACCACACAAAAACAATGAGATAGGGGAAGTCAGCATTGTGTATGTATAAACAGTTCAAGCAGAATACTGCCTGGGGTAAACACATAGTGGCTTCCAGTATCAACACTTGCCGTTTGGAACCTGTTTGGCAAGAAAAGAGCCACCCTTTTGCCAACGTACTCTGTGTATCTTTCAGCAAACACAAAGACTCATTTTCCCTTTGAAACACAAATCACTAAAGAGGCATTGGAGGGAAATTCTGCTGCCAGGGCCACTTACACAACCCTATTTTAAGTACCATGATTTTTGCTATAAATATAAGCTATACAATATAAGCTTTAGGAGAGGTATAACTAATTTAATTATTAATTATAATGGTTGTGTGAGCTGTGTAATAGACTGACAGCCTGTCCAGGGCGTATCCCGTGTCCGACCTACGACAGCTGGGATAGGCTCTAGCATCCCCACAATCTTGAAATGGACAAGCATTAAAGAAATGATTCTACAGATCAGGGGTCGCAAACTCCCGGCCCGCAGCAAGCTTCCGCCCTCCACTTCCCATCTGTGATTTGATGTCAGAAATATGCCCTTTAAAAGGCCAAATTACATCCCTCTATAAAAGTGCCAAATTGCATTATATAATTGCAACACAGCCCTTTAAGGGCCGAATTACATGATATTTCTGACATCAAATTGCTGACCAGAAGTAGGGGCGAGGCCCGGGAGTTTGAGACCATTGGTATAGATGGATAGTTGTGTGTGAGTCTTACTTAATTTCCTGGATTTTTCTAAGATGAGGCAGAACTTCCAACAGCTTCCTCAGACCTTTATTACCTAAACAGTTACTAGACAAACTGAAAAGAAAAAAAAAAAAGAATTACATTTTGACATTTCTTTTGTCAGTGGAATCATAACATACATGAGTTTGTTACTTTTTAAACATAGTGTGGATCTTCTTGATGAGAGTGAATGGAGTTTGGACAAAGGAAAGCTTTTATACCTCCTCCAATTTTAGATGATAGCACCATCCCACAGTTCATACAGCCCTCATTATACCTCAAAATATACAGTCAAGTCAAAAAGAAAGTTCACAGGACTCTATGCATCTTAAGTATGCCGTTACAGCACCATTGGTGAGTAAGTAACAGTAAGTAGCAGCTAGGCACTGCTAATCAAATGCACATGACTAAGTAATCTTCAGAAAGTGTGACCACCTCTATAATCTCTATATTGCCAAGCTGGAGCATTCAGGTGTGTGTTAAATGTGGTTCTACAAGCTCCTTTCCATATGGCTATACTTAGCAAATAAAGATTAATAAAGGATTTACGTGGCTCTTCTCCTGCTGTACTTTGGGCACACAGAGTAAACCTAAATTAAATATCATAATGGTGCATCAGCATGGTTTAAAAGGTGGTTTAAGATGCTGTTGTTGACCAGCACATAAACTAAGCAGTCAATACCCAAGGCCACAAATCTGAACGTTTTTAACAGATAAGTTTTTGGTTACCAGCAACTGTTGTTCCTTGTAGCTTTGTAAATACATATCCTTTATAATGCACAGTCATCATAACTGTAGACATAGCTCCTAAAATCACAGTTTACTAATACCTCTGAAATCTGTCCAGTCTTTACACAACAACATTTATCATTACCATTGAGTACAAACTGCATCATTCTGGCTAAGTGCATTACTATTACAGGTGGTAAATTGGTAAAATTGTGTGTCTGCTGCCATGCTTCTTGTGTATCTTACTCCAGCATAGTGAGATCAGAAGAGGTTCCCAGACTTCTCCACACTCTTTCCAGATCAGCAGGCAGCAGATTACAGCAGCTGAGACTGACAGAGGCAAAAGTTGTAATAATATGATGTGATATTTAATAACTGGAGACCTCACTGATTTGCAGATAAACCTGAACAGCCCATTTAAACAATCAAAGCATCTCTCTCTTCTTAACTGATGGTTAATTTGTTAACACATTCAAACTATTACTTTGGCATTAAATCCTATTTGACTGTCTTGTTGCAACATGATGCTCTCAAAACTACGAATAATACTGTGGCATTACCACAGCTCATACCAGAGTGTTTTAGACGTTTCATTAGCAGGTTTTTCTCTGCCTCTAGAGAACACTATGGACACCTGAACAGGACGCTGTAGTCTACAACACAAAGAAACATACGGTTAGTTAAAAGGGCCTGCAACTACAGTGGGTGTGCATGTGTATTTCTTATGCATGTGTGCTTGTTTGTACTTGATATGAAGCTCCATCACAGCAGGACAATCAGACAGTAGAGCAGTCAGAACCACCAAACACCCCACTGATGAGCAGCTCTCATTCACACTGAGAAAAGATGGAGAATGTCACCTAAATGCTGCTGTTATTAGATAATTTTCCTTGTCTATTCTTAACCTTAAAAAAACGAAATACTGAAAATCGATTTATCAAAGTGCATCACAAACCAAGCACTAAATGTTATTTGTGATGTGAGTTTTGCATTAATCCAGTCTTACATCATTTTTTCAGTGATGTTGAACTTTGGCAAGAACTGAATCAGCGTCCTTAAAGTGTCTTCATCCCACTGGCCTCCAGACAGACTGCATTGCAAACACATATAGTAAAATAAACACACAAATTCACTTTCCTTTGAGTAACATAAAAATACTATTGTTAAAAATGATCAAACGTAATATAGAGGTAGTGTAGTTCTGTATCTGTATCTACAGTTAGTTTAACCATAACAGAAGGTAAAACATTCACTACCAGTCAAAAGTTTGGACACGCATGGCCATACTTCACTATGGCCAAGCGTGTCCAAACTTATGACTGGAAGTGTAAGTCAGTATCTCTGTGTTACAATTCTATTCATTACAGAGTTTCTCTGTTTGTATATATTGTGTCTTTACTAGAGGGTTTTCTAAATATGAATTAAAAATATTTATGGAATCTTACTCTACGACAGACAAGGCGGGGCATCGAGCCATGGACTCGGCAAGTTTATGCATCTCAGACTTGCTCCATTTCTGGTTCAACAAGCTGGAGAAAAATGATGCCAACATTATATCAATATCCCTGATACAACAGAACTCAAAAACTAAATCCAAACTCAGAAGGGAGTTTCCACTCAAGACTTACTGATGCCATAAAAGTCAAGCTACATGCACATTTTACAAACACCCATTTAAGATCAAAGAAGGAGCAAAGTTCCTTAAGGAAACTGGCAAAGTTCTGGAAAGCAATTTACTTATGATAACGGTTATATATTTCATATCTTACCTTAGTTTCGGTTCAGGAAAAGTTTTAGGGCTATAGAGGGGAATATATGAACAGATCAGAACTTTATTGCATTCATTTTATTGTTTTATTTGTTATACCAAAACATGAAAGTCACCTGTTTATATTTGACTTTTGGAAGAAGGTTACTGTCAATTCTTTCATCCCCCTTCAAAGAAAAAAAATAGTCTGCACTGTAATATGCATTTATGATTATGTAAATTAACTTGTAATGAACTGCTTGGAGTTTCAGGAAACTCAAGTTTATGACTGAGAACATATTTATTGAACAGTCCATTAATTACTGCCAAATGTGAGTTGATAGTGTGTGTTACATGAAACTGAGTTCATGTAGATGCAGTTTTTCATCTGTGATGCATCAAGCAAAAACAGTCATGCCTGTGGCTTAACAGGTAATGCGTGCATATGCGTGTATGTGTGCGTGGTCATACTCTGCATGAACACACTGGATGTTCAAACACGAAGACATTTTCTCAATGAGGTAGTCCACCGCTTTCAGAGTTGTGCTGTTTCGTCCCAGCCTAAAAAGACACACAATAAATGTTCACATACACCGACTTTCTGTAGATTTCTGCTGGCCAAAATGCAGCACAATCTCCCCACGAAAAATGTGAACTTACATTACAGAGACCAGGTTTTGCAATTTGGGAAGAATCTCGGCGACGTGTCCAATTCCTTCATCTCTTAGATTGTTGTCACTTAGGCTGCAACAAATAGACATAGTAGGAAAGTTAGCATCAACGTCTAGATCTAAATATCAAAATATAGTGGGTATCTGGTTTCAGCAACTCTAACAGCAACTAGTTTGTTGACATAATCAGAGCACATCAGTCCCCTTAAAAAGTATTGAAACAGCAAGGACAATTAATTTGTTTTTGCTGTGGACTGAAGACATTTGTATGTAAGATCAAAAAATGAATATGAGAAAAGAGTTCAGACTTTCAGCTGTTATTCCCTGGTATTCACATCTATATATGTTAAACACAGAATATAACACAATCAAACCACTCATTTTTTTAAATTGAGTTTAAGTATTGGAACAGAATGTGTTCAGCTAAAGTAAAGTAAAAAATACTTCATATTTGGTTGCAGATCTTTCTGTTCTTTACTTATTAAGCCTTATGATCCAGTGACTGACTCAGCAATTCCAAAACCTACCCTTTTCCCCCGCTGAAGCGCTTTGTTGTGGTGGCAGAATACTTTGGCTCATTGTCTTGCTGCATAATAAAGTTCCTGCTGATTAGTTTGGATGCATCACTGTAAACCAGTGAACAGCAGGTTTCTGTAGACTCTTGTATCCATTCTGCTGCTATCATCATGAGTTACATCATTAATAAAGATGACTGAGCCTGTCCTAGAAGCAGCGAGCCTGCGAGCCCAAGCCATGACACAGCCTCCACCATGCTTCACAGATAAGCTTGTATATCTTTCTCTACACTTCTTACTTGCCTTTCCATTGCTTTGGTAGAAGTTCATCTTTGTTCATCAGTCTACAGAACTTTGTTCTAGAACTGTTGTGGCTCATCTCTGAACTTTTTAAAAAAAATTCCAATCTGGCTTCCTGAGTTTTACTGCTGATAAATGCTAAGTATGGACTAATTTTTTAATGACATTGGACTGTTGTTTGGGGATTTTTCTTTACTGTCCTCTCCATTTATCTGTAAGAAGTTGATGTTTTCCTTGAATGACCGGTTTGGTGCCTGTTACTCAGTACACAGGTACTGCTAATCTAGCAGTGAAATAATAGTGTATGAAATAAACAACAGAAAATATACTTGATTTCAGTGATGTCTGGACACTTCTGCAGACCAGAGGCCAAACTAGCTGCTCCTGCAGCAGTCAGACTGGCACCGCAAAACCTTGGGAAGACATAGATTGAATAAGTTAATTACTTTGTTAAATGACTGTTCTAATACATTCCCTGCAGTACAAAGCAAAAATCTAAAAACCTACTCTAGTTTCCTCAGGGTTGCGAATTCAGGCAAAACGGACGACAACTTTTCGGCAAACTTGTCTCCATACTTGCGGCTGTGAAAACTGAAAACACATAAATAATGAACAAGAATGCAGTAGTTATATTCACGAAGAAACGAATATCACTGAAAACTAAAGAAAAAAACCTGCTTAGCATTTACATCAATATTGTTCACAGAATATTTCTTGATGTTGATATGTCTATATCACTAACTCAATTGATTGCATAATTATTGGGTGAGGCACCTTCTCCTTGACTGTTTACCAGCATATGAAAATGAAAGAGAATACCAGTACTCACTGATAATGAGTGTGCCAAGAACCTATTAGATGTATGAACCTTGCAATCCTTTTTTATCTAACCCACCAGGTCGAAAATTTCTACACTCAAACTGTGTTCCATGTACTGTTATAATTAAAGAGCATCTCTTCTTTCATCCCCATAATGGTTAAAAAAGTGAAACAGACTCTCGTGTATAACCAAATGAATGATCTACCTGTTGAAATATCAGTATGAATTTCTGAACAGAAACAGCAATCAAAGTATAGGTATTAACCATACCAAGTTTGGTAAAGATCCAGCAAACAAGTCAGCTCTGGCATAGGTAACAGGGTTTGTAATGGATGGATGGACAACCCAACAACTCAATGCCTCTGCAGCAGAGGCATAATAATAATTTACTGGATTACTGAATATAATATACTGAATATTGGATTACTGAATATAATCCAAAATAACTTGGAGGAGGAGGAGTTTCATGAAATGTCCATTTTGAACAGTCTTTATATTGTATCACATTTTGCTTACTTGCATAAACTCTAGTTACTTGTCAGGGTCATACGATTTTTTTTCTGTATATGGTTTTACAGCATATTTGCAGATATTTTTTTCTAAATAATTTTATGATTGATATTTTCATATATTTCTGAATATATTTACTGTTTTCCTAATGGTACTGTAAGTGTTTTAAATGTGGGTGACTTTTTTCATTGGCTGCCCTCCCAGTTATACATTCTCTTTGTGGTGTTCTCTTTGTTTCTCGTGTTTGGACCTCACCCGTTTTTATGTGTTCCACAATATTATTTGTCTCATCTGCCTTTCCCAAAACAATAAATAATAAGACTACTTAACATATTTGTCAAGACTGAGTGCAGGTTTTAAGGTTTAAAGTATATAACATTTCTAATGCACCTAGCGCATCAGCATACTTGTCTTCTGCCTGACTGAGCAAAATATATGCACATAAGATAATAATGGTGTAACTCTGTAATAATGACACAAGGACCAGTAGCAGAGGAGGAGCAGCTGACAAAGATATGCTGTTCAGTTTTAGTTATTAGAACTCAAGTGCTCACCACTATTAGTAAAGCAAATTTTTCTGTGTGTAGATTTCTCAGTCTACTGAGTCACTGAGACCTTTCCCCATTCTAATTTTTGAAGTAACCACAAATGGTAGCACCTGGACCGTATGGAAATGATTTCATGCACTGCACTGCTGTCATGTGATGGCCTGACTGGGTAGTTGCACAAAAAGGCACATGTACAGGTGTTCCTAAAGACATGAGTGTATGTACAAGAGGTTCTGTTTGTTTTACAGACAGATTCATGAGCTCTCTTTGCAGCTCTGTCCACTTTCTGGCTTGACTTTTTATACCTGAGCTGAAATCTTTCCCACTGAAAGTTTTATAGCACAAAATCTCAATTTATGAATTTGCCTTAAGAGGTTTCACAATATGTACAGCATACAACACCCTCTGTTGTTTAACACTTGATTTGGATAAGAAAAACTCCACCAAGAAATACCCATACCAGTACAAGAGGGAATAATCAGGAGGAGCAACTAAGTAGTGGTAGCTCTTCAAACAAGGACACATAGCATTAGGGGTTTAGCGTCCAAATTAAGCAACATAAGCAAATGAGTAACAGGATCCCGGAGGATGCTGAGCAACTTCATGAAGTCCATTCTCTTCTCAGTTATTAAGAAAAGGAATCAATGTTAATCTTTTTGCCCTTGAGACCAGGCTACTTTCTGTCTTTTATAACATTAAGACTCGCCCACACATACTAACCACAGGGTGACAGCAGGAAATACAGTCCCAGTTACTTTCACTGTACAACAGGTGGCCAAGCAGCTGTGGGGTATCAAAGGCAAAGCAGCAGTTCTTTTCACTGACACTGTACAACTACTGCTCTCTAAATGTCCAGGGGCTAAACATAAGTTTTCAAATTCTTGACAGCTTGACACTGTCCATCTCAACTTTCTCATGTGTTATAATTACAGCTTTCAATCATTCACACAGTGCAGCCCGCCTCTGAGCGTCAAGCATTCCCACAAATATCATAAGACGAACAAATTTGGCTTGTGACACTATTTTAAATAAATTCTATTACTTTATATACAGTATTTTGATGAATGACTATTCCCTGATTCAGTGCTGTAGTTATCTTGTTCTATTTTCCATTAGCTATGGTTTCTTTACTTTTTATTTAGTTTCAGCTTATGTTTCAGTTGTTATATTACTGATATCAGTGAAATTTGTCAGACTGCCAAATTTAAGATGTCCAAACTGTACAGTAATGCAATAAAAATCCTTGACACATAGTTTCACGGTTTGGATAAACATAATTATGTATGTACCTTTCAGCTGCTTCCTTGCATTCTCCACCAAGGGGTCACCACAGCGGATTAATCTGCATTGGTAATTGGGCAGAGGTTTTATACCGGATGCCCTTCCTGACATAACCCTCCATGGTGAGAGGGGCTTGTTTCCCCACCTAGAATCAAACCAGGGACCTTTCGCTTCAAAGGCGAATGCGCAAACCACTACACTACCGGGGACACTGGATAAACAATTATATTTTTGTTTTATTTTTAATCATTTTGTGAGCGCACAATATTGTTTTTTTGAAATTTTTGCTGATCTAGTTTTTATTTTTATTTTGGTTAACTTAATTTTTTACACTTTTCTTTTAGTTTAGTTAACTTCACTAACATGTGTGAATGTCTGTGTGGTCTCACCTGAGATTATGAATGTGCTGACACCTGGACAGGACTTCCAAACACTCCAGCTCCATTGAGCATGCTCCAAAGTCCAAACCAATGCCATTATCACCTGCAGAGTTAACTACAAAAGCCAGAGCATCAATATCGTTTGGTAAGAGCCAAATGTTGCGCAGCTCCAGGGTGGATCTCACATCCACAACCTGCTTGGCTAGTTGGTGGTCCTGGCTCTCCTGCACACAGTGGCAAAGCTGTAGTATCTGGGAAAAGGGAAGAAAGTATCAGCAAGAAAGAGACAGAACAAAACTATCCAGTTTCCCTGTTTTTCATTATACCTTTGGTCCAGTCAGAGTGTTGCTGTTACAAATGGTTTTGAGCAATTTCAGAACAAGGCCTTGTCGTTTCTGGACCCCTTTAACTCCTGATCCACCAGAACCCTTGGCTAACTGAACCAGGGCTTGAGTACATTGTGAGGAAGCCAGACCGCATACATAGAGGTACAGGGAGTCAGTGAAGACTGTCTTCTGGTCTGATTTGGTTGCCCAGCGAGTTTTCAGGCTGAATCTAAGAGTGCAATGAGGAAGACAAAGGAGCAAAGTCAACATTGGAATTATGATTAAAGTACACATCTATGCAAGATTAACTACTGATTAGTTACTAACAGGTAAAGCCAGGACAAAAAAAAAACACATCTTATGCAGCATACAAAGCAAAAAAAGCAGCATGGCTTTGCTCTTCTCAGTTGCTGATGTGTATACATTTTACCATGCTGCCCAAATGTTCAGCATATAAAACACAACAACAGTTCAAAGCCAGACCTGCACTAAGCTTACTGCAGCCGCCTGACATGTTTTAAACCGAAGGCCTCCAGACCCTCTGAGAGGGAACATGTGTAATTACAGGGTTAAATGACAAAGTGTGAGGAGGGGCACTGCTTATCCTATGATGTTGGGGGACAGGGTATGGGACAAAGTTATTATAGTTAACGGAAACTAAACTAAAAACTAAAACTACCTGAGAAAAATATTTTTGGTTAACTAAGATAAAAATAAACACTAGACCTTTGGGAAAAATCAAAACTAACTAAACTAAAACTAAACATTTTCAAACAATAAAAACTAAACTGACGTGAGCAAACCCACACTGAAACGTAACTAAAACTAAACTGAATTCAAAACAAAAACTCAAAACAAAATAAAAATAAAAGCTAATTAGAAAATACATAACTATAATAACTGTTACGGGAAAGGTGCTTTCTGTGAATCACCTTGTCAACTGCTTCGTGCATGCTTGCATTAACAAATTAAAAGCCACAAAACTGAAAGCTACATATACTAATCCATGTATCACAACACAAAAAGAAATGTGATTCCTTGAAGGAAACAATACCTGAGCTTCTGATGAAAATTTAGATGTATAAACAGATTTCACTGGGCAGTGGCTTTGTTCATAATAATTCCACTGTGGAAACCTGGAGTCCCAACTGCTTAGCAGGAAAACGCTTAGGTTAACAAAGCTACTGTATATTCACAATGCTTAAACTCTATATATGTTTGGACAGATGAGATGATGTCAACGCAACAAGCGGGAGCAATATGGATGTTGGCAGGTGGAGCTGTGGGCTAAAATGACCTTTGATTAAAAAGAAACATTACACAGAAGAATAAATAAATAGGTTGATTAAAATTCCCCTCTTGTGCTTAAAAGTGTTGATTTTATACAAACTAAATAACAAGCAGTAAGTCTTGTTGCATAGTCATTTTCAGAAGTAGTTGCATCACACTTAATCAAGAGATAAAGACAGAATAAAATCCAGGCTGGTAATAAAAGTTGCAATACATGTATCCACAAAGAGTCCATTACTGAGTGACTGTGGTTGCGTTCCCCACAGTTATGCCGACTGTGCTGTATTTCACTGTTACTGCCCCCACCCCTGCAGATCATACACAACTGTGATTGGACCCTTCAATTTGTGCCTACATCAGTGTATTTCTGAAACCCTTTTTGGGAGTAAGGACAAACATGTCTCATATGTAGCGTGCTAAACTTACAGAGCTCAGGTTGCTTTCTTGGCAGGGTTATTCCTGGTATACCATGTGCCTTTACATGGTCAAATTCTATTATGCTATTTTGCACATAAGAAGCTTCAAAACTGGTTAATGCTTGAACGTAATTATTATCACGCTGTATGAGAGCTTTTTTAAGCTTAGGTGACAAACTTCTATTGCAACACTTCATCATATTGGTGTTTACCAAGCCTGAAAGATTTTTTTTTCTGTTTGCTATTTTTGGGCCAGGCAGAGACTGTACAGTACAGACTTGGGAGGACAGGTGCGAACAGGGGAAGTCTCATTCAACTAGGGCAGCAAAAAGAAAGGTGTTGGTATTTGAGACATTGTGTTAATTGTGTTTATATGCTGTACACTGAGCGCAGTGGTTACTGCAAATGCACCATTACGTCAAAACAGATTTTATAGTTTCTCCATCAGGTGGGTTATCTGATGTAAACAGGCCTTGAGACTGCAATCAGTTTGAAAACTATAACCACAATCTCTCTCTATAAATATATGTGACAAGATATTATGAATTCATGCATTAAATAACATTAATTTATAAATCCTTAAAAACAGATATTTAATAAATATTTAAATCATCCAAAAGTTCATAGAATGAAATTTATATTGAGTAGGCTGTTCAATTTCATTAACCTAAAGAACCAGAGCGTCCTCCATACCAGGACGGTTTGACCCAACCTGGCACACGGCATCACCTGTCAATCACTGCTGCCTTGAGAACTAAAGTAATGTTGTCATGGTTAAAGGGTAGCAGCAATGCTATTCAAGACAAAAACCAGAGAAGCTGAAACCAGTGCAAAATTCTGGCAGTACTAAAATATAAATGTTTTAATGGAAATGACACTCACCAGTTGCAACCACCCATGGCACTGTGTTTTTTCTAAGGGGAGAAATTAGCCAACAGTGGCATGAAGCCAGAACATCTTAAAAAGTAAGTGCAAAGAGCTTAGTTCACTGCAACAATGTTCTTCAGTGGTGACAGTTTGCAACTTTAAGATGTCAGTCAAACTTTTGAGCCTTCAAAATCAAAATCAGAATACTTCATTAATCCCAGGGGGGAAACTGCATTGTGTTACAGACACTCAGTTAGATATAAATAAATACAAATTTGAAAGGCAAAAAATGAATATTAAAATAAATAAACAAATAAACATGTCTGTATAAATAGCAATATGTAACATAAACTATAAAGTTAAACAATATATACAATATGTACAAGGTGTGGCGAGAAGAGGAAGACCACAGAGAAGATTCATGGATGTAGTGAAGGAGGACATGCAGAGGGTTGGTGTGAGGGAAGAGGATGCAAGGGATAGGATGAGATGGAGGCAGATGATCCGCTGTGGCGACCCCTAACGGGAACAGCCGAAAGAAGAAGAAGAAGAAGAAGAAGAAGAAGACAAGGTGTGGCGATAAAATACTGGCCATAGGAAGGAATGATTTCCTGTGGTGTTCTGTGGTGCAGGTGTGGTGTGGAGCTGAACGTGTTCCTGTGTTTGTCCAGCATGTGGTGGAGAGGATGTGAAGGATTGTCCAATATTGTCCTTAACTTGAACAGCATCCTCCTAATACATTTATTAAGATTTCTTTTTTGCAAACAATTTTTTTATAGAAATGTTTATAACTGAGTTCACAAAGTCAGGTTGAGAAGAGATCTTTATTATAATCCCAAAAGAGGACACTTTAAGTTGATATTTATTTTTGTGTGCACAAATCTTTATTCACAAGTTAAAATTTCTTTGTTAACAAGTTTTAAATACATTTTTAAAATATATTTTTTTTACCAATTAGTTCTCTGGTTAGTGGGTTTATTTTGCAGGGGATACATCACTGAAAAAAGGTTGAGAACCAATACGTTGGGGAGAATACTTTACATTTTTAATTTCGCTATTTTACCAATAACACCAATGGTGATGGGGTGGTTCAGTTCCTTACCTCTTCTTAAGCTGTGCATCACTCACATCAGCACTAGTCATGATCCTTAGAGCAGCAAAAAACTCCTGGACTGTCAGATGAATGAAACAGTAAGCGCTGGCAATCTTGCCGTCCTGACGTCTGAGCTCCACCTAACAGTAGATAAAGAATGAAATGAATATTATTATTATGTTACAAATATGACACGGATCACAAATTAGAACCTTTTTATTACCCTTGGCCCTGTCCCTATCTATACCAACTTCAAAGAAGAGAAAATCAGACAAATAAAACTCAGTATTAAAGATAATTAAAAATTACTATTAATTAACATTAGAAACTCTGTTTAGTTACTTGACTTTACATTCTACTGCTGTTTTCTGTTATAAGCTTTCCACTATTAAAGCTATAAAACAGCTGCAAGAACAACAAAGTAAACTTTTTGTTTTTGCAGCTGATTGACACAATGAAAATACTTTGAGTGCTTCCAGCTCGGATTAAAAATGTGATGTTTAATGCTTAGCTATGTCCTAAACTCTTATATTTTTGCTCACTAAGCAAACCTATTAATACTTCAAGGCAAGCATGCAAACACCCAACACCAAGCCTCCTTTAAAAACTAATACTGCCTGGTAACTTTAGAGGCTCATATGCACGTTCGCAGATACACAGCAAACATTCCAAGAGCAATAACCAGCAGCTGGTGTGTTTTTTTTAATGTCTAGTCATAGTTGAAAAACAGTAAAACACTCTAATGGTGACTCAAACTCATGACCTTTAAGGTTTTGGGCCCACCTCCACTCCTACTGAGGAAACTGACTTCACATTCAAGCAGTTGCATTCTTGGGTTTATGATATGGGGGCACAGTAGCGATGATTTTTAACAGTCTGATATGTTAAGTTTACCACGCAACAAATGAGACAGAATGTAAATATACATAAATGTAAATAACTCTCAAGTGTTTTTTTAACAAATGCATTTAATTCCATCATTGCAATAATCTGATCATACATTAACCGGCCACTTCATTAGGTACATCCGTTCAGTTGTTCGTTAATGCAAATATTTAATCAGCCAATCCCAAGACAGCAACTTGGTGCATTTAGGCATACCCACATGGTCAAGATGACCTACTAAAGCTCCTCATCAGAATGGGGAAGAAAAATGATTTAAGTGCCTTTGAATGTCCCTTGGTTGTTGCCAGACGGGATGGTCTGGGTATTTCAGAAACTGCTGACCTGCTGGGATTTTCCCGCATAACTGTCTCTGGGGTTTCAGAAAATGGTGTGAAAAAGATAAAATATTTGGTGAGTGGCACTTCCCTAGATCAAAATGCCTGAGGTCAGAGGAGAATGGTCTGACTGTTTTGAGCTGATACACTCAAACGCAACACTAAGTCAAATAACACTTGTTAAAATCAAGATATGCAGAAGAGCATCTCTGACCACACAACACATCCAGCCTTTGAGCAGATGGGCCACAACAGCAGCAGACCACACAAGATTCCACCACTGTCAGCTAAGAACAGGAAACTGAAGCTATAATTTACATACATGGATCCATCCTGACTTGCATTAACAGTTTAGGCTGGTGGTGCTGCAATGGTATGGAGGCTATTTTCTTGGTGCACTTTGGGCACCTCAGTTGATACTGAGGGCCACATAATGTGCCATGTCACAAAGCTCATACAATCTCAAACTGATGTATTGAATATGACAATGAGTTCACTGTACTCAGATGGCCTCCACAGGCACCAGTTGTCCAATAACGGACCTATGGGATGTGTTGCATCATGGACGTGCTGCTGACAAATCTGTAGCAACTGAATGATGCTATCATGTCAATATGGACCAAAATCACTGAGAAATGTTTCCAGCACCCTTCTTGAATCTATGTCATAAAGAATTAAGGCTGTTTTTCAGGCAAAAAGCGGTCAAAACTGGTAGTAGCAAAGTGTATCTAATAAAGTGGCCAGTGAGTATATATTTCTCACTTGGCAAGAGATGGTCTGTTTAAACCTCTATTCTTTGTGGAAACAATGTCTACATTGTCAGTCTTTTGCAGTCATATCGCAACCTGTTTTGACCAGGGGTAATGATGTCAGGGTTTCAGCCATGTTTGCTGTGTATCAGAAGAACATCAATGCATGTATTAACTTCTTACCTGTGATAAGAGCCCTGTCCTCAACGAAAAGTCTAAAACGTTTTGTGGAATTTCTTCTTCCAAAAAGAGCATCTGGTTTTCCTCTAAGCCTTTCCAAGCCAGTCGACTTAGCTCACACAGTTCAGATCGATACTGACTCAGAATGGTCAGGGTGCACAAAGCACTAAACAAAAAGAAAGAAAACAAATAAAAATAATTCATACATAGAAGCATGAAGTGTATTATATTCCATTTGTATGTTCTTTTTTCATTACCCTTCTTCTATTTATTTCAGCTTATTGTAATATAATGTTATGTATTAAGGTGGTTAACGTAAGTACTCAGTCTTTACCTCTGAGGGAATCTTTTGGTTGTTGGCTTGCCATCTCTTCCTTCTTGGTTAGAGTCATTGCTAAGAAATGCACCAAGAACAGTGAGGTAGACCTGAGTAAGTGTGGTGGGGACCTGGGGTAAAGTGGGAAGTAGCCGGGCTCTTGCATTTGCTCCATCCATCATTACATCTTTGCTCCTTTTTCTGTTTCCATTTTCGTCTCCCGTTTGTGCATGATTTCCTCCTTGACTGTCCTCTTCTCCTCTTCCTTCTCCTGAAATCTGTGCTCCTTCTTCTATTTCCTGAGCATTTGCCCTTGCCTTACTTTGTCTTTCTTCCAACATCTGCGCCTTTTCTGTATCTTTATCTCTCTGTTGCAGGAATAAATACTCAAGACAGATGCAACAGATGTTGCAGAGGGCAGGAACGGAAGACATGGCGAAGAGGTGTTGACTGGAAAAAAGGAGCTGCGCTGCCTGCACTCCAAGAGCTTTATCTGCTGCGTGACATTTGCAAATGAGACATAAATTAAAGTCATGTAAAAAAAGAAAGCACACCCTCTTTCAGCTCTATGTGTTTTATGTGTTATTACAAAAAAAAATCTGGTCTTTAGAAGGTTGTTAAGTTAGGTAAATAAAACATCAGATCAACAACAACACATGCCATATTACACTGTCCTTATTTATTTCCATCCATGCATCCATCCATCCATCCATCATGAACTTAAGCCAAAATGAATAAGCAAAAGGAAGGGTGTGAAAAATTAAGTACACCTTTACTGCTTCCATAGGAATTAGGAGGGTAAGTAGCAGCCAGGTGCTGCTAATCAAATGGATGTGATTAACTGATTATCAATCAGTGTGATCATCTCTATAAAAGCAGGTATTTTGGCAGTTTCCTCCTCTGACACGTTTAGGGGTGTCTTGCCACTGCCAAGGAGGAGAGACATCAGCATTTGTTGCTGCCCATTAATCAGGGAAGGAAATTTCCACTTTGAAGTACCTCATTGTACAGCGAGAAAGAGTACTCACAAGTAGAAAAAAATTCAAGCTAGTTGCCAAGCTTCCCATCAGTGGATGTCCCAGCTCATTCACACCAAAGTCAGACCATGCTCAGAGAAATTGCAAAAGTAAAAAGCCCAGAATAAAACAAGCAAACAAACAAAAAACAGGAAGCTATATCTCAGATGTTACAGGCCTCAGTTAACATCTGAAATGCTGATGTTCATGACAGTGCAATTAGAAGAAGACTAAATAAGTATGGCTTGTTAGGAAAGATTGACAGGAGAAAGTCTCTTTTCTTGAACCACCCCCCCAACACACACACACACCACGTGGCAGCACGATTTCGCAAAGTTGCACATGAACAAACCACAAGATCTCATGAGCAATGCCCTTTTTACCGATTGAAATGGAGATGTCTGGCCATAACACACAGAACCACAAAAACCACTCACAGCATATCAGCACAAACACCTCACAGAAGTGGTTCGCCTTTTCAGTCACTGAGTCAACTCATGCAATAGGACAATCATCTTAAGTACACCAAAAAACAGAATGACTGAAAGAAAAAAAATCACGGTATTGCAATGGCCCAGAGCTACCTGACTGAAATGCTGTTGTGGGACCTTAAGAGAGCTGTGCAAAAACAAAATGTCTGCAAACCTCAATGAAATGAAGCAACACTGCAAAGAAGACTGGTCAAAATTTCTCCACAGCAATGTGAGATAAAATCATACAGGAAATCATTACTTCCTGATAAGAGTCTGAGACTAAGACTGAATTGGAACGTTCAGACTGAGTCATACTGAGATCTGCAACACCTTATATAATTAAGTGGTCTTCTGTAACACGCAACATAACATTCTTCAAGCTGATCAGAGATTAATTAGAGTCGGATTAAAATAATTTTAATTTTTTTATAATGCATGAAGACCTACAATATAACACATGCATTTTAACTGGTTTATACAGTATGTATAGATTAACCTGGACAGTTGCATTTCTAATGCACAAGTAGGTCAAAAATTAACCAGTGAGGTTGTTTCCTTGCAATATCTCCATAATGAAAAGTTATCACTTCACATTCTAACTACTCCTCAAAACACATGTTATTTATATCATGCCATTTACATTTTTAACTTACCTTTTATACATTTTACAAAAATGTAGTTTTTGTATTACTAGCCCAAGCTTTCATAGGTGGGTCAAAAATGATCAGCATTCATTTCCTATGGAATTCATCACTGAGCTCTTAAAGACGCTTGTCAGACCACGCATGACAAGTCAACTAGAAGGTTGCTCCCAACTGCAAACCCCGATCATTGAAGTGATGGGAAGGTGTGAGGTGAGAAAAGCCACAGCTCAGCCACAGGAAATAAACAGACAGGGCCAACCAAAGACAAAGAGATGTCAGATCTGCCCAAGTAACAAAGATCATAAAGTCAGCAGTTGGTGTGTGAAATGCAATGTATGTGTATGCAATAAAACAACAAAACAACAAAAAGACAAACAAATTCTCAGTAAAAAAAAATGCACATTTTAAGTCCAAACTCGGTTGATGTTTGTGTGAGCCTCGCCACCCACAGTTACCAAAACTTAACAGAAAATAAAAAAGATGCAGACAAGTGTTGGAGATGAGTCAAAGTGAAAAAAGGAAAGCAGTAACAGAGAGGAAACGGCCATATGTCTATGATAAACAGAGGAAAGATGAAGGCAGATGAAGGCAGCATTTATGTGTTGTAATCACAAACTGACTGTCCTTAACTTTTTCGTTTTAAAGTTCTTAACCACATCTAGATTAGCTAGCTGTTGTCAAGTAATAGGAACTTCTGATTGTTGAATTTTTCTCTTTAACACTGTAGTATCTTTACCTCACAGTGTGAAACGCCTTGAGGCGACTTTTGTTGTCAATTGGCACTACAGAAATAAAACTGAATTGAAAAATTGAATTAATGGAAAAAGCATAAAAGCCTGTGATTCAAAAAGTGAGGGGAAAATGAGCCATTAGAAAATGAATGAATTTAATTAAATGTGGAAATTCAATTGCGAGTACTGTATATACACACACCAAAAGCAACCTCCACAGGGAAAAATGAAGCTAAAACAGAGGTGAGAAACATAAGACTTCCTCAGACTTGAGGCTGACTTTAAGAGCAGGTCGATCCCCATGACATCTCTGATGGACAACATCTCTCATCGCATGCGCAGCACAGTAACATCAATGAGACGCTGAGCAGCAGTGACGGTTTCACCTGGGGTATCTGAAGGAGAGATACCGTAGTTCCTTCCTTCTTGCTATAGTTAGACTGCATAACCAGCACTGCTCTCAGGAGACCTCAAATGACCTCATATTACTTGCATAAATCTGTATCATGGCACAGTGGAAAATGATGCACTTTCTTCTAAATAATGTATATACCCAGAATTCATAAATATACTGTCTGCTTTCCTTATACATAATATTATCGCTTCTATTTTTAGTAAATGTTTACAGCCTCCTATAAAAAAAAAGGTTTTCAGTTGCTTTCGCTTTCATTTTCATATCTTCCGCCTTTCTTGACAACAGTTCAAGTGATGATGTTTTTATTTAATAAATCCCCCATTTAAACTGAAACAAAACTGAAAGGTTTGCATTACTAAGGGCCAGGCTACTTTGAGTGAAAGATAGGTGCTGTTTCATGTCATTCTTTTTCTCATGCTTTTATTTTCTCCAAATGCATTTTGTTGTCACCCTGGTTTTAAGTAGTCAAAATTAGCACCCCATCCCATCCTGAATTACAGATGCATTTTCCTAGCCAAGATAGATAATTAACTTTAAAATTTAAGCTTTCAAAACTATAACATATATGCAAATTCATTCAGTGAAGGTCAAAATATTCTGACTTTCAGTTCTAAATATTGATGAAAGATTAAAAAAAGAAAAGAAATGGATACCACCCTTCCCATGATGCAATTTAAAGTCTCCCTGATGGCATCACCAAAGTTTAACCATTCCAATCTTTAGAAACCACAAAACCCATTTTACATATGTTTTCACTCATTCCATGCTATTATGCTGAAGAAAAAAGCAAACAAACTAGAAGTACTCTGATAGCACAAACCTCCATCAAGGCCAGGTTTGCCTTACCCTGCATGGTAAAAATAATCCCTGTATCTGGATATGATCCAGATTACCTCCAAAATGTAATGATTTGTTACTTGTACCACACCACATGCCTGAAATTAAAATCTGTTTGTAACTTTTTGAGTTATACTGCACACGGATGTGCGCTGTGATCCGTAGTGAGAGTTTGGGCCAGGTGGAGGAGAGCCTGGAGAGGTGAAGGTATGCACTGGAGAGAAGAAGAATGAAGAGACAGGTGGAATGGCGAAGATGAAAGGCATAGAGGTAGTGAAGGTGGACAGGTTTAAATACCTGGGCTCAACCATCCAAAGCAACAGACAGTGCACAAGAGAGGTGAAGTGGGTGGAAATGAATGTCAGCAGTGATTTGTGACAGAACGATAGCAGTAAGAGTGAAATGGAAAGGTCTAAAAGACGGTGGTGAGACCTGCTGTGATGTATGACTTGGAGATGATGGCACTGAGAAAAAAACCGGAGGCAGAACTGGAGGGGACAAAATATGGATGCCGAGATTTTTGTTGAGAGGGACCAAGATGGATGTATTAGAAATGAGTGCATCAGAGGGACGGCCCAGGCTGAGATGGTTTGGGTATGTGCAGAAGAGGTACAGTGGATATACTGGACAAATGATGTTGACGATTGAGTTGCCAGTCACCAAAAAAAA
The DNA here is from genome assembly GCA_015106775.1 of Etroplus canarensis. Taxonomy (NCBI): domain Eukaryota; kingdom Metazoa; phylum Chordata; class Actinopteri; order Cichliformes; family Cichlidae; genus Etroplus; species Etroplus canarensis. Next base: position 3,449 of record VUQH01017936.1, on the reverse strand, counting down.
AAGGAGAAAATTCATGGATGTAGAGAAGGAGGACATACAGAGGGTTACTGTGACAGAAGAGGACGCAAAGAATAGTGTGAGGTGGAGGCAGATGATCCACTGTGGCAACCTCTGAAGGTTGCAGCCAGAAGAATAAGAAAACAGACAACAGACAAACATAACCTCCTTGGCAGAAGTAATAATAGCACAATGTAAATATAAATAAAATCAGTGATTTACCTTTTATGCTAAAGAAGTTGTCTACATACTCCTTAATCTCATGGTGGTCCCAACCCAGCAGCTGTCCTACTTTATCCGACATGCCATCCAAATCTATGAGATCACGCACACGACAGGTGACCAGCACGGTGCTTCCTGGAAGAAGCTGGCGATTTAGCAACCCTGAGATGAGGTCTGCAACAGGCAGAGGGTTTTCAAAGTCCTGCAGGTTTCTCTGCACATCTTGTTTGGTGAGTTTGCTGTTAAACTCATCATAGCCATCCAGCACCCAACAGCTTTGCTCTGGATTGGAAAGGAGGTAGTCCACAATGGCTCTCTGTTCAAACACAAAGAAAGATTTAGAATGTAAAAGCAACTAAAAGTAATACCTCTTCCTCTTTAATTTTAAGAGCAATCGTGGCTATTTAGCGTAATGTGTACAGAAACTTATGATCTATCGACTAAACTTAGAGCAGTCTCAGAGACTGTACATTCAGTTCATACTGCTGATAGCAGGCTATTTAAAACTCCTCTTTTACCTTTAGAATAAATAAAGTCCTATTTCATAAAAGGAACAATACTGGCATTGCTACTTGTGTACCTTTGCATCTTCACCCCCATTTGTGGGGAGGTAGTGTTGGAACAGCAGCTCTGATAGGGACAGAGGGTGCGACAGTAGGTTGAGCTGACGAAACTCTAGCAGGACAAACAGGAATGATGAAGGGATAGGGCCCTGGATGGCAACAGAAGAACAAGGGTGGAGGTAAAAAGTTAGATCAAATTTTGTTTCCGAGTGTTAGAGATTACATATGAAGGCTGTAAGAAGTCTTCATTGGCTCCAGGGAAGAACAAGTTTGCATTGAAAAACAGAAGCAGCGTGTAACATGACCAGCCAGTGACCAATCACTGATCCCCATCATTTGTTTGTGGAGCTCCTTTGATGTTATATTCTAAATCAACAAAAATGAATTAGCATTAAAATGATTTGACTAATTAGGATTATCCTCCAAAAAACAGAAAGTCTACTACGTTTGGATCCTCTCTTTCCATGATAACTCTACTGTATACAGCATGTAAAACTTTTTTTTAAAAAAAGGCTGTAAATAAAATATTGGTAGCCATGATGAAGCGAATTAAAGTCAGCGAAAGTCTGTTACATTTAGTTTGACCTTTTCTTTTTTTAACTTTCATTTTCATAACTTTGTCTACACCGTATGCAAATATAATTCCCCTAGTTATGTTATGTCACTGATATGCAAATTCTGTGAAGCTGATTCTTCCCTAATACAAATCTGACCAACACTTGCACAGCATATCAACTCAGAAGATCCGTAACAATGCATATAATAAATTCTGACAAAAACGTAAGCTTACTAGTCCATTAGCCCACTGCTGTCCTAGACGAGAAGTTAGCAAAGTTTTTCCTGATCCAGCCTGGCCGACCAGAACTGTAACTTTTCCAGTACATTCCTGGAGGAACGTCTCCAAAGG
>VUQH01017931.1:391-25227 GCA_015106775.1 Etroplus canarensis | reverse complement strand
GTTATGTGAGTGTGTGTGTGTGTGTGTGTGTGTGTGTGTGTGTGTGTGTGGCTCAATGCATGTGCATATTTCTGTATGTGTATATACATTTTGTAGTCCTCCTTTTGTGCTTGTGTGCTCATCTGAGTCCTCCTGAGGGAAATTAGTCGTCTTTACCCTGCACTGTCTCCAGGTTCGTCCCTGATGTTTTCTCTCTCTGCCAGGACACTCCCACTCCCATTGGGCCACACTGTGGCTAATTGCTAAATACACTGGCTGTTGTTTCAGATGTTGGTAGCAGTCTCTGTAGAAATGACTGCCGTTCTGGCTAATTGGGAAACAATATCCAGACATGGGTCACTATAGATTTATACTGCCTCTTACAGAAGAAGTGCTGATCTGTCAGTTATAAGTTGATTATAGTGAACATGGTATCATAGTGGTCGATTGCCTTGACCACTATGATTTAAATACCATGTTCCAGGCTTCTGTAATAGAGGTTATGATTTCAATATCATTAGTATTATTTAATATTATTATTATTATTATTCACAGAATATATCCTTTTAAACTCAAAATATTTTGATTTTATTTTGTAAAATCCATTTCCAAAGCAGATGGTACAACCAGTTTCCATTGTGAGGGCATTCAGTATTATCACAGTTTCAAAGCTGCTGGCATCTGTGGGATACACGGAAGGTGTCCTTTGGCATCTGTGCTGTGGTAATATGGGCTTTCAAACTGTCCAGTCTGAAAGCAAGAGTCCAGGAGGTGTGGCAGTGACATAAATCACTGTCACCCAAGAGTGCAGTTTGTGTCCCATGCACTTTGTTTTTTGTGCTTAGTTTTGCTTTGTCTTCACTTGTTGTTTTGGATTTGTAGTTAAAATACATCCTAAGGGTACCCAGGGCTTTCAAATCTGATGCCAAGGAGTCCTGTTCAAGCATCCATATGTGAGGATTTGGAAGTGAGGCCTGGTTCATAGGTAACACATTTTGATGTAGAGCCAAGATTTTTATGGAAAAAAGCTTGCATATATGCTGGAATAATTGGTTCTATTCATTTTACCTTTCTCTCACTGCAGTAGAACAGAAACAAGTTGCAGGAAAGATAATTTCTGAAATTTTAATGCTCTCCTCAGAAAGTATTGCACACTGACTGAACTCTAGCCTCACCTCATGGCCGAGACCCATCACCTTCCTTCTCAATAGGTGGGCTTGTACTTCTTTGTGAACTCTCACACCTTTGGCCACAGACACCACAAACAGTTGCCCCTTGCTACTGTGCAATTTCCCAGGCCATTTGGAGTCCTCTTGGAGCACACATGTAGTGTCTGTAAGACAACTGCATTGGACCTCATTGATTCACTGGAACCAGTGGAACTCAACAACTAAAAAATTTGTGAGTGGACAAGAGGGGATGGACTGTCACGTGTACAAGGAGAGGGTCAAAATGGACAGATCTTAAAGTCACAGTAGAAAAAAATGGCCTAAGTGTTTAACTTTTAGTATGTAGCTCCTCAACTTCTGTGGGACTTGAAATATCAAGATTATCACCAATGACAGAGGTAAAACTGACCCTAGCTGGCCCTGAAAGTCCAATTTTTCACAAGCTAATGTTAAAGCTTGCTGTTGATACATTACAAAAACAAACACTTGAGGAAAACACTGACACTATCCGTTTGGCTTTGCATTGAACAATTCTTGTGAAAAAGCTTCACTCAACTGCTTTAGTACATTTAATACTTTTTAAGTTGTCCTCAGTGAAGACAGATTTCCTAAAAGAGCTCACACATGCAGCCGAACATTATGGTTAACCTGCCATGAGTTGAAACAAAAAGCATTTATTTAGGCGTCAAAAGCAAGTTATTGTGTCAATGAATTGCATTCAGAATGAATGAATGAATGAATGAATGAATGTCTCTTTGGCGTCGTGTGAAACCAACCTGTAGTCATTCCCAGGTTTGTCAAAACTGGCATCTCAAAGATATGTGCAAGGTATCCTTTGGAGTTGCTGCCATGATGCATCAAGTTATGGAAATAATGAGACGGGTCTCTCATGCATAACTCAATGCATATGAACACTTTGATATTAAAGACCTTGGGTAAGTGTTATTTTAATGCAAGGTTAGCAACCACGACACTTCCTTAAATAAATAAGTTGTTTTTAAACTTAACCAACAAGAAAAGCCACAAAATCTGCATTAGGAGAGTTTGTAGCCTTTGTAGTCTCAAGAAAACCAACCACCAGCAGCATCTAACAAAATGTCAGTATTTGACAAACATGCTGGTAAAACTAGGAGGGCAGCATGGTAGTGCATTGCTTTGTGCTGTCAATGCCACTCTAAGGATGTCCTGGGTTTAAATCTGTCAGCTGGCTTAGGCTCTTCTGTATAGAGTTTGCAAGCCCTCTTTGTGCAGGGTGCTCTGAATCCCTCCCGCAGTCCAAAAGCATGCTAAAAAGTTTTTTTGTGCTTCTAAATTGGTCATAGGCATGGATGGTTGTCTGTTGCCTTCTGCTGAACTGGTGATCAGTTTTGGGTATACCTGGATGGATGAATATTTTTTTAGAAGGACAGTTGACTCTAGATCTTGTCCTACATGTTTTCTCAGACAATAAATGCAAGCTGTATCAAATTGATGTTTTCCTAAGAGTACACATAGCTGACTCCGACAGAGTATTTTAAAAAATAGTATTCTTTCATAGCCCCATTTTACATTTTAGTAGAACATTTTTATTTTTTCCTGCATGTCACATTACAACCTAAACTACAGTATACAAATATATGTATATATGCCTTTAAACATAAGCAAGCAGTTTGACCAGCCGTGAAAGAAGAGCTGCAGATTAGATCTATAGCTTTTCTCCTTGACCAGCATCCCTTTCTAAGAGCTCACACAGAGCTCAGCGCCTTTCTTCACAGCATCCATTGAACTTTAATTGGTTGTATTCTTCTTTAAGGTGTAAAAGGAGTACAAGCAATGGTTAGCAACTGAGTACCATCCCCGAATAAAGAGAGAGCAGCAGTAAGAGGGAGAGGTGGAGAGGATACTGGAATGATGGAAATACTGATAAACAGTGACGTGTAGAATCATTATTAACTGAGATGCCATTCATTTTTGAAGTTGCATTACAGTGTCAGTTTATACACTACCTAGCCACTTCATTAGTTACACTTTACTAATACTCAATCAGACTCCCTTTGGTCTTCAGAGCTGTCATAATTCTTTATGACACAGATTCAAAAAGATGCTTCAAACATTCCTCAGAGATTTTGGTCCATATTGACATGATGCCATGCTGCTGCTGCAGATTTGTCGGCTGCACAAACATGATGTAAATTTCCTGTTCCCCCCCACATCCCACAGGTGCGCTATTGAATTGAGATATGGTGAATGTCGAGCCCAGTTGAGTACAAAGAACTGGTCATGTTTAAGAAACCAGTTTGAGGTGATCTGAGCTTTTTAACTTGCATGTTATCCTACTGGAAGCAGCCATCAGAAGATGGGTACATCATGGTCATAAAGGGACAGATATGGTCAGCAGCAACACTCAGGTAGGCTGTGGAATTTAAACAATGCTCACTTGGTACTAAGGAGCCCATATATTGCACTTTTTACATAAAGGTTCATTTATGTTTTGATTTCATTTTCCTATATTTCATGTTCATATATATTTACATTTACTATTTTATTGTTTTAACTTTGAGTGTTTATGGGACGTTGCACTTTTTTACATATAGGTTCGTACATTTAACTTTTCTTACTTATCTATCTATCGATCGATCGATATAAAGGAACATCTAAAATGCAAACAATCCGCCCCAGTTACCCCTGATCACTCCACCACTACCAGCAGCCTGAACCGTTAATACAAGACCAAATTCTGACCCTACATTCTGAAATCGAGACTCAGACCAGGAAATGTCTTCCATTCTCCTATTCTCCAGTTTTGGTGAGCCAGTTTTGTGAAGCCTGTGCAAATAGTTTTCTGTTCTTTTCTGACAGAAGTGACACCCCGTGTGGTGCTGCTGTAGCCCATCAAGATTTGATGTGTTGTGCATTTAGAGATGGCGGGGGCAGTGGTGTAATGGTTAAGGTGCTGAGCTCATGACCAAGAGGTTGTGAGTTTGAACCCTGGTCAGACCCCAACTGTGCCAAGACCCTTGGGAAAGGTCCAGCAGTAGAAATGGGTACCAGTAAATACTGGGAAGGTAACCTGTGATGGACCAGCGCTACATCCAGGAGGAGTTTAAGTCCTAAGTACAGAAACTGGGATGAGCCAGTAAGGCTTGGGTGTAAAGCATTTACAGATGCTCTTCTGCATCTCTGAACACACGTGATGAGTGGATATTTGCCTCTCTGTTGGCTTGAAGCAGTCTGTCCATTTTCCTCACCTCATGAACATGAACAAGATGTTTTTGCTGCTCACTTTTATAGACCAGTCTCAGTAAATTCTTTGCATGAGTGTATGATTAGTGTAAATATAGTGTAAATAAGAGCAGTATAAAGGACATACTTTCACAAATCCTCATATTGTAGGTTTTCTAATGTGAGATATTTCTCTTTATTTTTAGAAAGTGAAAAACATCTAATTTCAACAAGCCCATTGCTGCATTTTATTACTATTATTTCTTTATTGCATAATGCCAATTTTGACCTATCTCAAAATGTTAAAGAACTCTTCAAAAAAAATCTAGGATTCAGAGTCAGATCACTTCTAAGTTAGGCTAAGTCCCACCACTGGAATTTTTTTTTCCCAATCCGTCTCCTTGGCACAGGTAATGAGCCACCTTCTTAATTTTATCATGTAATAATAAAATCCATGCTCAAAAAATGAAGTCCAACAATTTCTTCACAAAACAGGATGATTTATTTATAATCAAGTCAGCTTCCCGGTTGAAAATGTGTTTTCTGTCATTCCCCTGTAAAACAAACAAGCATTGACACAGTTGCTGCTCCTTGAAACATCTGAGTGTGAGAATAGAAGGTCTTCAGACTCAGCAGCATGTATGAGCCATCTGTTAGACAGTGAATGTGTCTCTGCTTCTCTCACTGTGACAGCACGCACTGTGAATTACACTGTTACCGCCAACTGTCTCGCATACTGAAAACAGGGACGACTCTGTATATGTTATGCTAATGGTACATGGGTTATAGTGGCCAGCCTGTTGCTGGTGCTCTAAGAAAGGAGGAGGGGCATGCAGAAATAAAGAAATGCAGAAAGAAAATAGAAAGAAAGAAGAAGTGTCATTCAAACTGTCACATGAGTGTCTCCTTTATGGATTTGGATGCAGGTGGGTGTTTGGTCTACCAGGGCTGGGTTGTATTTATTTGATACAATGAATGATGATAAAAACACACATTCACCCACATACAAAAGCAGCCTGTGTTTGTCTAGAAATTCCCATAAGAAAAGTTTCTGTGCTAAAGGAAAATAAATTATATTTATGTAAATATGAGTTCATCAGATATCTGCAGGAGGCATAAAAGAATTAGTCAACTCTAGCTTATTTCTCTTGTATGTATGATAGCTTGGGTTATGTGTCTGACATAAAGGTTTTTGTTCAGTACAGCTGAGTACTTGACTTAGTGATTGTGTCTGCTCACTTACTTGTCTTTATACATAAGTGCATGCTCATAAAAATACATGTTGTAAAGATAAAACTACTCTATTCTTCTATCCAGGTAGGCTTTTGCTGCATTGGCAGGGTGTTCGGAATATTTGCCAAGCGACAAATTAAGCCCTTGTCAATCAGAAACTTTCCAGCTGGTATAGCATGGTGGATCAAAACCTGAAAATGCATTTTTGTGTTCATTCTAACAATTCTAATAGTTTTGAAAAGATCCCCAACACCACTGTCCAAAATTCAGCCCCAAACTATGACAGAGCATTCACTGTATTTTACAGATGGCTATAGACACTTGATGTTGTGCCCCTCTCATGACCACCTTCCTTCATAGTGTTGATGATTTGAACTAAAAGTAACAAATTTTGGAGTCATCATGCAATAAGACCTGTTGCCACTGATTTTCAGTGCAGTTCTTGTGTAATTTGGCATACCTCAGCCTTTTCTCTCCGTTTCCCTCACTTAAGAATGGCTGCTTGACAGCCACCCTTCCACTGAAACCCTTTTTGATGAGGTTGGTTGAACAGTGGATCAACTGAAGGGTAAAATGCATTTTAGGTCCTGTCTCAGGTGTTTGCTGGATTTGTTCCTGTTTTCAGGATATGATTTTCAGATACTCTTTGTCTGCTGTAGGTTTAGGCCTTTCACTTCTTCTTTTGTACTTATCCAGTTTCTTCAAAATTTTAAAGGACCCACTGTTTTCATTGAATAGCTCTTTGGAAATCACCTTGTTGGTGCAAAAATACTCCTTTATGAATGTCAAACTATGTAACTTTGGCATTTTTTTCATAGATTTAAATAAAGAAATGGGAAAAATGATGTGTTTTTTTGACAGGTTGCTAGTAACAAAGTGGCTAAAGATACCATTTATTTGCCAAGTTGTCTGTTGTGTGTAGACACGACACTGCTTCTTCCCATGTGTTATTTGCCTTTTTATGCTTGAATATTTCATAGATCTGTGTTAAGTGGCTTAACAAACCAAAAGGATTCCTCTGAATATGGTCAGGTACAAAGACTAAACTGAAAATGAGTGAAAAGGAAGCGAATGTCCAAAGAAGAACTTTGAAAGACCTTCAGAAAGCCTGGAGAGCTATGGTTCAAGAACACGCTGATAAACTTACAAGAAAGTCTGGCTAATTGGAAGCAAAATATAAAGAAATGAGGGGTGGCTCAAGACATCTGCACAGTTCTTTACACAGAATCTCCATATTTTAAAGATTTAATTTAATTATATAATGATATGATACATTATGGTATCATATAGTATTACGGACCATATGAAACAAAACATTAACAAACTTCTGTGTCAAAGTTGCCCAAACCTTCATGTCAAAGCTTACAATGAGGACTGGTTCTTTGGCTAGGACCCAGAGATCAAACAGCAGCCTTTATTGGAAGAATCCAAATGTCCAAGCTTTAAAATGGCCCATCAGGTAAAGAGTATGAGCAGAACGCTGCAAAGCACTATTATTCAGCCAGTGGAGTCTTATTGCATATACAGTATGCATGAGCTAAGAAGTGTTTCCACTGCACAACAGTTAACAATAGAGTGGGTGAAGTAAAGTGAGCAAAGCTACATAGTCTGCAATATTTATGATGAAGAAAATACACCGAATATTTTAAAGTGAAGGTCCACAACTTGTTTTAGACTTTTTAAAAGACTATGTCTTTGTCTGTTTTTATAAGAAGAGTTTATTGTGTTTATCATGTGAATGGTACAAAAGAAAAGCCCGCACTTAAACATTTAAATGCATATATTAAAATTAATTTAACTTATTAGCTGATTCTTCTTATTAAAAATGTTAACAAGAAAGCAAACATAGCCATATATTTTTTAAATGACTGCCCCTATCCACTTTAGAGTTTTGAGAGCAATGCTGTAAGTGATATTATAACTTAAAATTTGTTACTGATTATGTACCAATTTTTATTTTAATCATAAAAAATTTAGCATAATTATTTTTTTATAAAGATCGGTTACAGTTTATATACAACCAGAATTCCAGAAAAGTTGGGACGTTCTTTAAATTTGAACAAAATGAAAACAAAAAGGCTTTCAAATCACATGGGCCAATATTTTATTCACAACAGAACACAGATAACAACAAATGTTCAAACTGGGAAATTGTACACCTTCATCCACTAAATGAGCTCATTTCAAATTTGATACCCACTACAGGTCCCAAAAAAGTTGGCAGAGGGGCACCAAATTGCTGAAAATCCAAGAAAGTTCAAAAAGATTCAGCTGGGAGAACATCTAGCAACTAATTAAGTTAATTGATATCAGGTCTGCAACATGATTAGCTATAAAAGGGATGTCTTAGAGGCAGAGTCTCTCAGAAGTAAAGATGGGCAGAGGCTCTCCATTCTGTGAAAGAGCGCATAAAAAGAATGTGGAATACTTCAAAAACAGCGTTCCTCAATGTCAAATTGCAAAGGCTTTGCAACTCTCATCATCTACAGTACATAACATCAAAAGATTCAAAGAAACTGGAGATGTCTCTGTGCATAAGGGACAAGGCCCAAGACCTTTATTGGATGCTCGTGGTCTTCGGGCCCTCAGACAACACTGCATCACTCATCGGCATGATTGTGTCACTGACATTATTAAATGGGTCCAGGAATACTTCCAGAAACTCCTGTCGGTTAACACAATCCGCCGTGCCATCTGCAGATGCCAACTAAAGCTCTATCATGCAAAAAGGAAGCCATATTTGAATATGGTTCAGAAGCGCCGTCGTGTCCTGCTGGCCAAGATTCATTTGAAATGGACTGTTTCAAAGTGGGAAAGTGTTCTATGGTCAGACGACTGCAACTTTGACATTCTTGTTGGTAATCATGGATGCCATGTCCTCCGGGCTAAAAAGGAATGAGCGCAGCATGTTATCAGCATTCAGTTCAAAAGCCAGCATCTCTGATGGTATGGGGGTGCATAAGTGCATATGGTATGGGCAGCTTGCATGTTTTGGAAGGAACTATGAATGCTGAAAGGTATATAAAGGTTTTAGAGCAACATATGCTCCCCTCCAGACAACATCTATTTCAGGGAAGGCCATGTGTATTTCACCACATACAACAGCATGGCTTCGTCGGAGAAGAGTCCAGGTGCTGAATTGGCCTGCCTGCGGTCTAGATCTTTCACCTATAGCGAACATTTGGCGCATCATTAAAACAGAAAATACATCAAAGATGACCGCAAACTCTTCAGCAGCTGGAAACCTATATCAGGCTAGAATGGGACCGAATTCTAACACCAACACTCCAGAAACTCATAACCTTCATGCCCAGATGTCTTCAAACTGTTCTGAAAAGAAGGGGAGATGCTACACCATGGTAAACATGCCCCTGTCCTAACCATTTTGAGACCTGTAGCAAGCATCAAATTGGAATTGAGCTCATTTTGTGCATAAAATTGTAAGGTTTCTCAGTTTAAACGTTTGTTATGTTAATTATGTTTTGTTTTGAATAAAATATTGGCTTATGTGATTTGAAAGTCTTTTAGTTTTCATTTTGTTCAAATTTAAAGAACACCAACTTTTCTGGAATTCGGGTTGTATGTTCTTTTGTGAATAAAATATTGTATTGTGATTTATTTATATTTTATTTATATTTTTCTGTGGATTATATGACAGCTTGAGCTTGGAGAGTGCAACTATATAACAGCATATCATGTGTAACAAACTGGTGGCAGAGTTTAAAAGATTGGGTGCTTAACAGCATTAGTCATACAGATGCATCACCAATCATATTTAAAATACTTAATTGAGGGTGTTTTAACCATTAAACAAGAGTCATCAATGTGGGTGGACCCCACCCCATTCAATCAGTGTGCCCTTATTTGTGTGGTCCTTTGGTATGGGTGAAGCTACAGTTCAGTCAGTTTCCATTGGCCCTCTGTGTTCCTCAGTTTTTCCCTTTCTGCACTAAAAGCTGTGATGGACATAGCACAGGGGGGTCAGACTGATCTCATGACCTTATTCTGCTGTGCTTTATGCCATATGGGCACCAGCTTTTTCAGTAATTACAGTTTCCTTTTAGCTGTAAATCAAAGGCATGTAGAGGAGAATAGGAAAACACAAAAGAAAACGAGGAACAAGAGACTTCTCTCAGAAAAACAAGAGTAATGCTGTTGAGTAAGACACTGAATGAAATGAAACTGAGAATGCTTTTTGCCCTTAAAAGGATTTACCTGCACAGTGCCTCAGATACAGACATGCCTGATTGGTATTCTTTATTCGTGACCCAAACAGTTTTTGTGGAGTGACGTTCAGGAAGAACATCGAAATTTCATCATTCTTTTTTAAAATTCTACTTTTCACATGTATTCTCTCTTTCTCTTTAGGTTTCAAAAAAAGTTGCGGATCTCATTCTAGAGAAACAGCCTTCTTATGTCAAGGTAAGCTACTGGATTCAGCTCAAAACTACATTAAACAACCTTCTGTATCTTTTCTTGACCTAGCCTCTCATTTTCAGTAGTATTCCAGCCGCTGAATTTTAATTCCAAAACACATCAGCCGTACTTGAAATGACATCTTTTCTCAAATTATGACGTGTTATGATTGGAAATTAGGCTGTGAATGTGTCATCTGCCAATTCAGCAAAGACCAGGAATGACTTTTGGTAACCATGGCAATAAAAAATTGAATCCATCCATGGATAAAGAAAACCAGGGGAAATAATCTAGTTTTATTCAGAACATAGTTAGGATGTGAATTAAAACTAAGTCCATAAAATCCCTTCTTTGATTGTCTAGTGATTTTACATTGAACTGAAATGAACTGTGGAGTGTATTAAATACATAAAACCCACATAAAACTGTATGTAATTTGTAGCCCATGTCAAGATTTGTGTTTTCCAGAAATGAAAAATGTTTGCATTTATATACACTGCTCAAAAAATGAAAGGAATTCTCAATCATCATAGTTTAACACAAGTTAGTTAAACTTCAGAAGTATCAGTCTGTCCAGTTGGGAAGCATAAAACATTGTGAATCCATTTCACCTGCTTTGGTGCAAATGAAAGTGACAACAGATGCACTGAAGAGGCAACAACAAGACAACTGCCAAAAAGAGACTGGTGTTGCAGGTGGTGGCCGCAGAACATTGCTGTCTCCTTATCCCTCCTGACAGATTTCTCTTTAGTTTTGCCATTCAAGTTGCACAGTAGGTAGTCCAGCTCCTTCGGGAAGGCACATCTGTACATATGGTCACGTGATGATTTGCTGTGTCTCCCAGCACAGTGTACATTTGTATACACTGTGGATGAGATACCACTAGACTATAACACGAAGAGAGCTGGACAGTTCTGTAAAAGGGAATCAACCCAGCAGCAGGACCGGTTTCAGATGTGGAGACACTGTGGCATCTGTCACATGCGCTCAGTGTGAACCTACTCTCATCTGTGAAGTGAACAGGATGCCAGTGGGGGACCTGCCAGGTTTGGTTCTCTCTGGCAATTGCCACTTGAGCTGCATGGTGTTGGGCTGTGAGCACAGGTCCCACTGAAGGATGTCTGAGCCTCATGCCACTTTCATGGAGCCTGTTTCTGGCAGTTTGGTCAGAAACATGCATAGGAGTAGCCTGCTGGTGGTCAGTTTGTGGGGCTTTGGCAGTGCTCTTCCTGTTCCTGCTTGCACAAAGGAGCAGATACTGGCCCTGCTGCTTGGCTGATGCCCTGTCCAACTCTCCTTGTGTAATGGCCCTTCTGCTGGTATAGCCTCCACACTCTTGAGACAGCACATATGGATATCACATCCTGGAGGAGCAGGACTGCCTTTGCAACCTGAATGGATTTCAGGTACCATCTCATACCACCAGTAGTGACAAGAGCACTAGCAAAAAGCAAAACTAGTGACAAATCAATCAGGAGGGAGAAGGAGAGCGGAATCATCTGTGGCCACCACCTCTCGTGCTATTTCCTTTTTGGGGGGTGTCTTGTTGTTGCCTCTTCAGTGCACCTGTTGTCACTTTAATTTGCACCAGGTGGAATAGATTCATGTCTCTGAAATTTACCTGATTTTGTGTTATACTCTGATAATTGAGTGTTCCCTTTTGAGCAGTGTATATGGATGTTGGTTTCATTGAAGTCATTGTCTTTCAGTTATGCTAACCAAGTTAACTAGTTCTGTCTCATATGTATCCTTGAAGTTTGGTAGGGCATGTCAAATCTGGCTTTCATCAGTGAAGCTTTTATCCTGACAAAACACAGCAGATGACTGACAGTTTTAGCAAATTTGGGATCTAGTGAAATTTGAGTGAGATTACTGCAATTGTTAAGCCATCTGGAGGTCAGTCTATGAATACTAAACCGATCATTTTTTCTACAGCCCTTCCTGTGACTCTGTAAAGTCAAGATGATTGCAGGGTTTATTAGCAAACATTGCCAGAGGTTTCAGTGCAGAATTTCCATTGACCTATCTTAGTCCTTTTTCAGTCAGTCTGCTGCCCTCTGGATTTCAGAGAGATTCCATATTCACCACCTTAGTATCATAAAGAGAGAGATGACAGGGTTCCACTCCATCATTTCCTTATCACAAAGATTTAGAGACAAATAATACAAGGATTTACATTGTGCATATCTCTTGATTTGCACAAATCAGTAGTGTATACACTGAAAAAAAGGAACAGAGATTTCCCTCCTGTGCTCTTGAATATTTAAAAAAAAATTCTTATCCTCTTGTGTGATATTTTATCAAAAATGTTGCACAGAAACACACAGCCTTAGGGCATAATGCCTCTTCTCCCTAGAGCTTGCGTGCTGTGTATAAGACATCAAAAAGCACACAAATTGTACAGACGCATATACTCATGCCTCAGTGCTTAAAATGAAGGGCTGTTAAGCTTGTGATGTGATTCATAGCTATACAGTGACTAACATCTCTGATCCCTGTTGGTGTCCTCTAGCGATACATGGCCTGCACTTGCACTCGAATGTGATCAGACTTCCTCGTGTTGATGGCTATATGGAGGCTACAGCTGTTATCACTATTTCATGTGTTTATAACAATTTCATACTGTCTGTTTTTAATGTGCTCACATTTCCCTGTTTTTTCCTTCATTTTATCACCTTTAAATTTGATTTTTTTTTATTTTAATTTGGCAGATGTAACATTATTTTCCATGAGTTCAAGGTGTTTCCAGTTAAATTGCAGCTTGTGGGGAGATTTGAAGTAACTGCCTACTCTTATCTTGTCTGCTTAAAATAGTTTAGAATTGAGTGGCTAAGCTATGTGACCCTTAGGCTTGTCAGGGAAAAAAGATTACCTTGCTGGAAACCAAGCTGTAATAAATTTGCAGGTAGCCTTGACCAGGTCACTCTCAGCACCACTGCAAAAGAATGGACTACACTGGTGGTCAATTATTTTTCAAAGGAAACACCTATTTATCAGAATTGCCATTATTACAGTATGTCTGCGTTTCCCATTCGCTTTACTTGAAGACAGGTAATTTACCCAGCACTGGTGGTCATACCTTCCAATTACTGTGTGGTCTTAAGGCTCTTTCCATGGAGAGACTAAAACTTGATAAGAAGTACATGTGACAGTATGGGTGGTATATGCAGGTATAGTCACATACCCTTTAGATAATTGCGTGTGAATGTGGAGACATAATAATTTCAACTTCAGCTGTGAGAGCCTGCACTTAAAGTTCCTAACTTTGCTTTCCATTGACCTTAATACAACAAAGCGAGCAGGTCTGGGCCAAAAGCGGCAGCATCATTAGAATGTATAGGCAGGATAGGTAACATGGAGCCAGTGCAAAGTCAATGTGCTTTAGGGTCACAGAATAACCTCTTATGAATATATGAATAGAGAAGCTTGGGAAAAATATCCCTTGTGACTCACCATCTCTTCCTCCTTAACCTTCGCTTCCCACACCCACAGAGCTGTGTGTGAATACCGTTATAGTCAGGTTGCATACTGCAACTGCATTAGAATTGTCTCACTTTTCCTGTATTTGTGCAGTACATACAAATGTACTTTATACTTGAGTATTTTTTGGAAGTTTATCCCAGTCATTCAAACCATGTGTGTAACCTCTTTTGTCTATTAAAACCTGCATGGCCATTTGTCAGAGCCCACCACTCCACACAGTTACTGCATCTCCTCTTGTGCAAGCTAAGCTGATTGAGCTCTCTGTCAGGTTAAGTGTAGCTTACCGATAAGGTAGACAGCTCAGAACTGTGGTATAACAACAAATTGAAGCCTCGGGCTACATACTGAGCACTCATTGTGTTGAGCGTATGTGTGTGCATTACTTTTTGAACTTGGATGTGTGAGCATTCAAGCTGTCTCTGTATAATCCACGCAGAACAGAATGCATGAGTACCTTTGTATTATGCCATTTGGGTGTTTGTTTACCTACAGTAACTGTTGAATCTGTGTCTTGATAATAGTCACCACAACATGAGGTAGAGACTAGAACATAGATGATTTGTTTCTGTTCATCATTGACACAGTTTTCCACTGAGTGCAAACCATTAGCTCTTTAAATTGAATGAAAGTTTGTTTAAACTTAGACATCCTAATACTTTTGGAGTGAAAAGAAAAATCAAGAATTTAAGATTTTGGCGGTGAGACTGATGCCTGCACATTAAACTGTGCCAACCCCCTTTGTTGTGAACATTTTGATGATTCTGGCTTCTATAAATGTTGCTTGTTTGGCTGCACTGCTCCCACTGTGTGAATCAATTTGCTGGATTCAGTTTTTAAGTTATTCCTCAGCTAGGCCTGATGAGTCATTCAACTCCCAGTCCATTCCCACATCTTAGAGCATTTTCTGAGGATTCATTTTAATGTATAACTGAGTGACATTCAAAAGCGACTCTGGTACCTGCATGTATTAAGAAACTATTTTTAGTTAGTGCGTATGAATTTATCATTAATAAATGCTCAGATATTTGGTGACCCATAAATATTTGGGTGTGAGTTGCAGAGAAATTTGAGCATTACACTAAGTCGTTTTTTGCTTTTCTTTAAGAGCTTGTCAGAAAAGCTAAACTAAAATGGAAATGATTGTAATGTTCAGTTTTGAAGTACCTGTCACAACAAAATACTGAATATAGACTATAGGATAAAAGTTTGGGGCCACACCCCTTAATCATTAAATTCAAGTGTTTCATTCAGTCCCATTGTCACAGGTGTACAAAATTAAACACCTAGCCATGCAGTCTGCTTTTCCAAACATTTGTGAAAGAATGTGCTTTTCTAAGCTGGGCTCCGAATTTGACAGTGGCACTGTAATAGGATGCCACCACTGCAGCAAGTCAGTTCATGAAATTTCTTCCCTCCTAGATTCTTCCACCATCAACTGTATGTGGTATTATTGCAAAATTGAAGCATTTCAGAACCATAGCCGCAAAGTCGGAGACAATGTAAATTTAGAGAGTGGCACAGAAGCAGCACTAATGAAGTTTACTAATGATCTTCTTATGGCTTCTGACAGTGGACTCATCTCTGTGCTTGTTCTTCTAGACCTCAGTGCAGCATTCAATACAGTCAACTACAACATCCTGCTACAGAGGCTAGAATACTTTGTTGGTATTAAAGGGAATGCATTATGTTGGTTTTCTCTTTAATACTTTAGGGTCTTTATCTTAGAGTGTGAAGCACCTTGAAGCGACTTTTGTTGTGAATTGGCGCTATATGAATAAAATTGAATTGAATTGGGGACGCTGAGTGCTAAGGTGCATGCTGCATAAAAGTCACCAGTGCTGGACTGACTCAATAACTGTACGGTTCCAAACTTCCTATGACATTAACATGAGCACAAAAACTGGGCACTTGAGGCTTCATGGCATGGTTTTCCATGGCTGAGCAGTTGCATGAAAGCTTTAAATCACCATGCACAATGCCAAGTGTCAGAGTGGTGCAAAGCACGCCACCAGTGGACTCTGGAACAGTGGAAATGTATTATGTATAGTGACAAATCACCTTTCGCTATGTGGCAGCCTGATGGATGAATCTAGGTTTGGCAAATGCCAGAAGAATGTTACCTGCTTGACTACATAGAGCCAGCTATAAAGTTTGGTGAAGGAGGGATAATGCTATATTGTTTTTTTGGCTTTGGGCTGCCTAATTCCAGTGAAGGAAAATCTTGATGCTTCACTTTACCAAGACATTTTGGACAATTCTATGCTTCCAACTTTGTGGGAACTTTGGGGAAGACCTTTTTCTGTTCCAGTGTTACTATTCCCCAGTGCACAAAACAAGGTCCATAAAGGCATGTTTTGATGACTTTGGTGTGGAAGAACTTGATTGGCCCACGCAGATCCCTTACCTCAACCTTGTCATAAACCTCTGGGATGAATTAGAGTGGAGATTGTTAGCCTGGCCCTCTCATCCGACATCACTCAATGCCCTTCTGGATGCACGAGCAAGAAATTTCTTCACACACTCCAAAATCTTGCAGAAAGTCTTCCCAGAAGAGTGGAAGCTGTCATAGCTCTAAAAGGGGGACCAACTCCATATTATTGCCTATGGATTTTGATAATGTCATAAAAAGCTCCTATAGGTGCATTGTGTAGGTGACCCAGTACTTTTCTTTATATAATGCGCATTAGTTAATTTGAGATCTGGAATGCTCTGCGAAATGGCAAAAGATCTCATTAAGGCAGAGTTTGACTTTGTGGGATTTGCATTTATTGGCTCCTTTATTAGATAGACCTGTCAAATCTAGTGCAGACCAATAAAACAGCTTTGCTGTAAATTCTCCTGGATCAATTCTACTTTGATTTTTTAAATTTGTCAAAAAGGTGATATTTCTTTTTTATTTCAGTCATTGTGGGTGGTGGAGATGTACTGGACTTTTTCATCTTTTTGTCCACTGTACTAAAATCTGTTGGCTTTGACATGGACTTAATTTTCATAGAATGGTTTGAAAAGCGCATTTTTGAATGAGTATCTTGCCATGTGGATGTTGTTTCATAGTCATCTTGAAAAGCATACATATCACATGGTGTATGTTCCTCCAGAAAAAGCCCCGACAATTGAATCAGCCCTTGCAAAGTGTTCTAAGGAATTGTCAAGGTCTTTGTCAACAGTCAAGATCATAAGGGCCGATCTCTTTGAATGGGATTATTGATCTCATACCCACAGCTGAAGTGCCTCTTTGGTGGTGTTGGTTTATTTTTTATAACCGTTGAAAATGAATTTCCCTGGACTATATGCCGTGGGTAAAAGGTTGTTTTTTGTTTTGACAGTGGTATGAGGATTTTTTTCTTTTTGCTAACACTGGACCTTTCTTGTGAAGGAATAATACAACATTGTAAAATAGGATCAAACAACAAGCCTCTCCCACCTCAGGCATGACATCTGGCAGATCAAAAAGAAATAAAAAGACAAGGAAGAAAAGGAAAGTCAAAAATATAGCAATAATGCTATTTGTCCCTTGGCCCTGTATTGGCTGAGGGTGTGTTTGCTCTCAGTCGAGGTCATTCAAGTCGCATAATAAGTGCACTCTCAGAGCATAGTGCGCATTGATCCTTGTCTAAATGTCAGCACTGAAGGGAAGGAAGGCTTTCTCTGATTTTCTGTGTTTTGAAAATTGATCTCCTAAACTGTTTTATACTTTAGCATTGATGATACATGTCTTGCCATAACAACATCATCAACATCGTAGGATGCATGCAAAAACTGCTGTGATTGATATCATTGCGTTGCTTAATGGGGGAAGTGATTGGCTCAGCAAATGGCACTTTTGAAGGCCCATTATATAGAGGGCACTATAAATGAGTCAGTCTGACGATGCCTTTATGTCCTACAGGCTTTCAGGAAAATTCATCCAGAATTAGACCATCTTGCAGTGGTACCATAACCTGTAAAGTTTTATGGCTGTGTCCTGCATGATGCATGATTGTCATGCTGTAATCCTAAACCTGAATCATTCTTTTCAGCTTTTTTTACAAAAAAAAAAAACAACTAATGTTTAAAGATATAGTTTGCTGCTTTGTCTCACTGCAAACTCAATTTTTGTTCACAGGAGCTGGAGAGGGTGACGGCATTACAGACCAACCTGCAGCTAGCTGCCGTCATTTGCACTAATGCAAGGAGGTAATTGCGTTCTGTTACATGCTATCCTCTGACCATTTC
Source organism: Etroplus canarensis (assembly GCA_015106775.1). Taxonomy (NCBI): domain Eukaryota; kingdom Metazoa; phylum Chordata; class Actinopteri; order Cichliformes; family Cichlidae; genus Etroplus; species Etroplus canarensis. The sequence goes on along the minus strand of VUQH01017931.1, from coordinate 7,531 downwards.
AGAAACCTGTTCAAGTAGCTATCTGTGTTAAAATATCGAGCTTTGTTTTTGAGGTTTGCTGTTTGGTTTGGGTGGATAATACAAAACAAAGCTTTCTTTTCTAAAATATTTGGTGGTATTGTTGTACCATACATTGCTATTTAAAAGTTTCTTTTTATAAAAAGCAAATGAAGGTAAGCAAGCTATATTGGGTAGTAACATTCATAAATGTTCTGCTGACCTAGATTGAACTAGGTGTATGATAACCATATAAACACACAACCCTGTCGCTCTTTGTAAATTCAAAGACAAGACTTTTTTTTTCTATGCTGGTATTAAATTAGAAAGCTTAGATACTCTTTCATTTAAATAATCTGTGTAAATACACAAACTTGATCTTCAGGTAGTAACTTGGGCTAATGAGTGTCATCCTCATAAATTCATTACTAACTAGGCTATGTGTATATGTATCTTGTTTTTTGTCGTACTTACCATGTTGTTTTTGAATTTTAAATACCTTACGAATATTAACAATGACAGCACTGACCTGAGACCTCTTCTGTGAAGGCATTTGAGTGTGGCAAAAGAGGGATTCACTGAAGCCAGCCTTGGTCTTCTGGCCAATCAGAGAAGGCGACAACTCCTCACAGGGCTGCTCAAGTCTCTGAGGACCATCAAGACCTTGGTAAAGTCAACACATGTGGTTTACCATACAACAGTTTTTGGATTTTAGTGTTGAGGAATGAGGACCAGAGAAACATTAGTTCTGCTGGAACTGCCTCAAGATTACTTGCAGTCGGGTGAAAAAGAAAGTTTTTGCAGGACTCTTTGCAATCCTGTGAAAAAGTCTGCACACACTTACTTCTTGCATAGGAATTAATGCACTTGGTTAACTGACCATCAGCAATTGTTATGTGCAAACTCAATGCAACAATCTTTCCAGCTGTGGACGTCCCAGAAAATTTACCCTGAGGTCAGACCATGCGATGTCAAAAACAAAAGAGCTACTTTTTAAACTCTACAGGCCACAGTTAGCATGTTTAATATTGAAGTTCACGACAGTACAATTGGAAAAAGGTTGAACAAGTATGGCTTGTTTAGAAGGGTTGCGAATAAAATTATTCTTCTCTCTGAAAGCAACATGGTAGCACGGCTTAGGTTTACGAAGTTGCATCTGAACAAACCACAAGACTTGTGAAACAATGTCCTTTGGATGGGCGGGACCAAAGTGGAGATGTTTGTCCACAATGCACAGTGCCATGTTTGGTAAAAACCAAGCTCAGCATATCCGTACAAACACCTCATACAGTACCAACTATCAAGCATGGTGGTGGAGGGGTGTTGCCTTCATGTTGAACACCTGGGCATCTTGCAATCATTAAATCAACCACAAACTCAAGTATTCTGGAGTCAAATGTGATGTCATCTGTCTTGCACTTGAAGCTTGGCTGAAATTGAGTTATACAACATAAAAATGATACTGATGTGAGAGACTGATAAAATCATACAGAAGACACATACTTCAAGTTATTTCTACAAAACATGGTTCTACAAGGTACTATTCTAAAACTGTTTAGTTTTTCACAGGACTGATAGAATTTAATGATAACGTTCTTTTTCACATGAGATTTGGTTTCAACAGCTAAGGGTATATTAGCAATGGCGTGGTGGACTGTGAGCATGGAATGTGAAATTCACTGACTTGTAGCAATGATAGGTGAAAAATTTGCCAGAGCTGAACTACTGTCAAATTTATGGGCACGTGAATGAAGCGACAGTGAGCGAATGACTGGACGGGTTTGTACTTGGCATCTTGGGCTCTCCCCATGTCATCCTGGTTTACAGTTGAGCTCCCCTCTAAACTCTCTTCAAAACTTCTCCATCTTATGCGATTTTTACTGGGTTCTAGAGGTAGTCCTTTGAGTTACTATAGCAGTTAGTACAGTTTTCTGTGCAGTATTTCACATTTATGTGTAATGTACTCCAGTTAACCTGACTTTCCTGCAAGAGCTATATCTGTCTGAAATACTGTCATAAACACTGTGTGATGTTACTGTTTAGAAATCAGTCTAAGCCTTAAATAATCATTACAACTGCTTCTCCACACATGATTTAAAATTAAGCTGAGAGTTAATCAGACTTGCTCTGTTTTAATCACTTTAATCATTTGCACAAACTGTAATCATTAAAATATGTTGCCAGCATGATCACAGGAGGAAAGCACAGAACTAGTTTTTAGCTGATTATCACTTAATATTGTTTCTTCTTAGGTATTTGATGATATATTCATGTATTCCATTTGTCATTGTCCCCATCACAGCAAAGAACAGATGTAAGACTCAGCGAGATGCTTGAGGTATTCACATACACACAGACACACATACACAAAAACACGCATGTTCATAAATGACTTGAAAGGTCAAACATCAGTTGGGATTCAGCACTGAAAGCAAAACCCACGCAAGCATGAGATACTCTCACAAATCTATATCTATTGTTAAGGTCAGCAGCAGAGCATATGGAATGGATTTTACTGCTACTATATGTAATCCCTGGTTACCTGCTCAGTACCTGCTGTAATAAGCATTTTAAGAAAATTGTTGCATTAGACTGGATCAGAATGCTGTTATGCATAAAATAAACCATTATCCAGCGCTTTCTCCTGGTATGATTATGGACTATATTGTCCATTAAACCACATTGCAAACTCTGTATTTTTATAGTATGTAATATGCATTAAATATCACTCCTCTGCTTCTTTAGGAAGAAGACTATCCAGGTGCAATACAGCTCTGTCTGGAATGTCAGAAGGCTGCCAGCACCTTCAAACACTACAGCTGCATCAGGTATAGTATGAGCAGACTGGAGTAATATATTGCTGGATCCAATGGGAGTAGGCATGGACTTCATTTTCTGTCTGAATAGAAAATATTTTGATATAAATAGAATTTACTGTTGTTGTTTTAGATCATCTAATGTCAACCCTGTCTGTGTAAAAGACATTTGGAAATTGGTCTTTTTTAACATTCTGTTTTCTTATTTTTTCCAAAGTTCTCACCTACAGTAATTTCCCTGGTATATGAAATATTTTTTGAGACTTTTTATGTTTTCTTTTTGTCTTATTGTCATTGTCTTTTGGCTTTTCTTTTCCTTTAGCTATGATTTAAGAGTAACTCTTGGAGATTTTAATCATCTGCGTACATTATCAGTAGCTTTTTAGCTTGGAAGGAACATGCTGAACCAGGACATTTTCAGTGTGTCATCTCACTGCAATCACAGTAGTCTTTTTAAACATTGGGTTTGGCATTTCTGATATATATCAACCATAGATTATCTCCTTTTGATAAAGCTTTTTTCTTCTAAAGCAGTTGTCAGATTGAAAAACTAAGAATGCCGTTCACAGGTAGGAAGCTGAAAAGTCATGCCATACAGATGGTTAAATTGAAAAAAACATATCACACAAGATGAAAAACTTAATCGCATGAAAAAAATTCCTGAGAGAATGGCTAACCACTTTTTTTACTTGTGAGTGTGAGGTTTGAAAGGTTCTAAGGTTGACTGATAAAGAGAATCTATATGTAGGACACATCATATAGGGCTATACAGTGAATGCCAGAGGGTCTGTCATCTAAGTCCTTTTTTGGCAGTAGGTGGATGTTGGAGCCTTTTAATATATTGATGAAGGATTGATCGTTGGTGCCAGGGAGCTAAATAAAAGTCAGCTCCACCTTTACATTTATCCATTTTTGCCAGCATTTGGATTCATCTTTTTCTTCTCTGTCTTTTTGCATTTCCTTTACAGGCAATTTCTTGACAGTGAGTGCCAAAAAACGTTTATATCTTGAAAAATGTTACCTAATCTGTTTGATCATATACCAATGTAGCAAGCACTGTCAAGCACTATACTGAGGTAGTTTCACAGTAAAAAAATATGACCATCGTCTTTACATTAAATCATTACATTGTATCAACTCCCCATAATGTATTAACACAGTGGAACAAAAACAAATGATGTTTTGTTGTGTCAGTGCCATTTGAGTGAAAGAATGACTGCTGGGAAATGATGATCAGTAAGGCAATATTATGTACAGGCGATTGTTGTGGTGTGGAGAAATCCTCCCACTGTCCCGTCCTACTTGCAGCTGCTGCCTGTATGTGTAAATATCACGTCTGCTTTCACAGCCATTAGTTTATCATTTATCATTGTAGTTGGCATGTCCATAGTGATGCTCATTAAATGTGCTCGCCTGTGGGTGTGTGTGGAATAGACCTTGCACCAGTCACCACCAGCCACAGCAAGCTTACCAATGTAGAAACATGTTTGTGATCACCGTAAAAGAAAGCACAAGCTGTCAGTGTGGCTGTATTTACCTGCAGTTCTGACATGTAATTAAAAGGTTTGCTTGCCCTTCTCACCCATGCTGTCTTTTTAAATATTCTTACACTGCTTTGTTCTGCTCAGTACATATAGTTTTTAAAGGTAGGTGCACTGATTACACATCTGTTTTACTGTGTTTAACACAATGCACTTAGGCTTCCTGTCCATAGTCCTTAGGCAGCCAACTGCTGGTCTGCTACACCACATTACTTACATTTAACCTTGTAACTTATGCTTTTCCATTGACTAATGAAGGTTGTACATTTGTCATGCCTGCCCTTCATGTTACTTGATTTGTTCCTTACCCTTTAAAAGTCAATATTGTCTAGCCATGAAGGTACTTACATGGTCTCCTGCTCTGTCTCAGTCTGTCTTCATCAGGCAGTCCATATGTGCAGCTATTGGTCAGCTTAAGACCCCCACATATCAAGCACAGTTTTCATACACTGTGAACTCTGCTGTGACCTTGGAATTTTAAAGGCGGCATCTAGTCTAGAGCTTGCATGTGTTTACTTCTCTTAAGATATAATCATTTCATTTTTACATAATGAACATATATATATATATGTTCATAAATTACTACTGACATATTTAATCTACAGAAATGGAAAGAATTGCACTAAATGTTTTTGTGTTGAACTATATTAGAAGGACACAGGCAGTTCAGCTCCTGTCCTAATTTTTATGTCAGATGTTTACACTCTTCAGCACATAAACAGTTTAAAGCAGCCAGCCAGTATGACACTATAATCAATGCAGTAATTTACCAACTTATTCAGAGTCCATGTGCCTTCCTCCATCTCTTTATAGTTGTGGTACAGCCTTTGGAGGCTGGACGACTGTGGGGTAATAGTGCATCACCTAAATCTATGTTCCTTTCCTTTGCTTTAGAGATCATGATAAAGCCTCCCCCACTCACAGTAACGGAAGAATCTTAGAACATATTCAGAGTCAACTCAATTATTTGCCTATTTCTTTATTTGTTGCTCTTTTATGTTTGGAAGAAGGACAACACTTAAAAATTTCATTTTCTTTTATTAACAGCTCCAGCCCTTTCCATAATAAGCAGCAATTATCCATGGTGTCTTAATTTCTCAAGCAAACTGGTTTTTGTCAGACATGGTATCTCTTTTTATGTGTTTGGATTTAATTGAGTTCTCATATTAGCTAAGTAGTCAGTGTAACAGACAGACTAACTGGAGCTCATTCTATTAGTAGTGGAGCATTTTCTTAAAAAAGAAAAAAGTGAGTCTCTTTGCCTGAACTTAAATCCTTGTAAGTTATCAAATAAATATCTACAGAAAAAAAGCTGTACGTTGAGCTGCCAACTAAGTTGGCTAGGCATGAAGCGAGCGTTATGACCCACTGTCATGCAAAAACCCACTCTTTTGGACTGTTTCCAAGTTTTACATAAGTTCTAGTCTGGAAAACCAATGAGTAAATAAACAAAATCTAAAAAGGCAAAAATTACATAGAAATTTGATAAATTATACAAGAAGAATCCTTATTGTTTTATCAGCAAATGGTATTAGCACTCATGTAACCTTGGGGCCCAGAAATCTTTTTTGCACCCATGCAGAACTCCAATAGAGATATCAGCAGCAAACACATCAATAATCACTAAAATAATAAACAATCTTGGCACATTATGTTGATCTGGCATGATCAGTTTTCCTTTCTGCTTTTGCTTTTGCTTCCAAATTCCTTAATCTTTCAGGTGGTTACCTTGCCTTATGATTCTGTGTTAAATCTATGCTGTAGGTAACCGCAAACCATTTTGAAACCCTATACTGTATTTTGTAACCTGACATGCAGCTCCTTTGAAATACAACTACACATAACATTGATGCAGCCCATTATGACTTTGATTGACCCATTCAGTACCATTCCCCCCCATGCATTTCTAGCTACTTCTTTTTCTGCCACCGTTTTTTAAATTCACTGGAAGAGAAAGGATTACCTTGAATACAGAAACTACACTACCAACTACAACCCGAATTCCAGAAAAGTTGGCACGTTCTTTAAATTAAAAAAAAAATGAGAACTAGGAGACTTTCGAATCACATGAGCCAATATTTTAGTCACAGCAGAACATAAATAACACAACACATGTTTAAACTGAGAAACCTTACAATTTTATGCACAAAATGAGCTCATTTCAAATTTGATGCTTGCTACAGGTCTCAGAATAGTTGGGACAGGAGCATGTTTACCATGGTGTAGCTTGTCCTCTTCTTTTCAAAACAGTTTGAAGACATCTGGGCATCGAGGTTATGAGTTTCTGGAGTTTTGGTGTTGGAATTCGGTCCCATTCTAGCTTGATATAGGTTTCCAACTGCTGAAGAGTTTGCGGTCTTCATTGGCGTATTTTTCGTATAGGTGAAAGATCTGGACTGCAAGCAGGCCAATTCAGCACCCGGACTCTTCTCCGACGAAGCCATGCTGTTATAATAGCTGCAGTATGTGGTTTTGCATTGTCCTGCTGAAATACACAAGGCCTTCCCTGAAACAGACGTTGTCTGGAGGGTAGCAAATGTTGCTCTAAAACCTTTATATACCTTTCAGGATTCATAGTCCCTTCCAAAACATGCAAGCTGCCCATACTATATGCACTTATGCACCCCCATACCATCAGAGATGCTGGCTTTTGAACTGAATGCTGATAACAATCTGGAAGGTCTCCCTCCTCTTTAGCCTGGAGGACGCGGCGACCGTGATTACCAACAAGAATGTCAAATTTGGACTCGTCTGACCATAGAACACTTTCCCATTTTCCCACTTTG
>VUQH01017922.1:23796-34737 GCA_015106775.1 Etroplus canarensis | reverse complement strand
TGACTGCACCATAAATCATTTTATTACTTGTGTTTAAAGGAAGTTCCCTCCTTTCCATAATGAAATATTGTCAATTACAGACTTTTAAAGTACAAACTATATCCTTTTAAGGCCCAGTAACTTGTTTAATGTTAGAAAAAGTAATAATTGTAAAGTTTATTTATAGCTGAAACAGGCCATATTGGATTTATTGGTGTTTAATGAACTTTTTATGTTGGGCAGTAATAATAACCAAATTCACATGTAGCATATCATTTGGTTCAAGGGCAGCTCAAATTCATGTTTATTGTGTAGTAAGTTGTGTAAATGTTGGCCAGGCTATATTAACTGATTAGAAAAGGTCACGTCCTGCTCAACAGTTATTGTTGTGCATCTGATTGAAATGTTATTTGTTTACTGAATTACAGTGCTGTCTGTAGTTAACACAATAAAAACACATCATTACATCTTTAATAGTTACGTCTGCTTCTCTCCCAGAAGCCACGCCTTCTTACAGAATGCGTGACATACTGTCCACTTCTGCACATGTCCCAAAACATGCGTGCAGGTACAGCTTCATGCACCATACTCACGGGCCGTATTTCCCTTCCTGACCAGCTTTTAAACTGCTGACTTATTGATGACCACTTAATGTAACTTTATGAAAAACTATATTCAAATGTACAATATGCTAGCAGACTTAAAAGTGATTTTTATACGACTGTCAGAAGGACCCATCGGAGTTGTTTACGTGTTGCTAGCTGTTGGAGGTGTTTGTTGTACACACAGTGAATTATTCAAAATGGCGGAAAACTGGACGTGAGTCATCACGTACCTTCTCTGTTAGTTGAGTAATTCTTTTAGCTAAAAATTTCAACAGCTTATCTATACTTAAGCTAACAGTTTCGGCTCTTTATATGCTGTATTTGGTTAGCAGTTTCATCTGTTTAACAGTACAGTTAGCTCACTGTTGTAACTGTCAGTTATACTTTTAACTAGCTGTTGCAGCCACTTGGTCACTTTTCACCATTACTATTTCAGACAATAATGCTTTACTTTGGGCTGTTTGTTTTATGCTGCTTATCCATAGGGCTAATGCATTGAAATCGCAATTTATATACTGTATATATATATTTTAAATTGAACTAATCTTTCTGGCTACTGCAGAAGTAGCCCTGGTTGGGAATCAGTGCGGTAGAATCATTTTAAAGAAGCATCTGGTATGTCTCAGTAAGATATTTTTAGGCATGTAAAAAAGGTTAGGGACGGTATTTTTAAGACTCATCAAGATTTTAATCTGCTTAGTTATGGCAGGTTGTGTTTGTCTCAGCTCTTGTTGCACAACTTAATTTACTGCGACTGCTTCTTCAGCTCAAGAGCGAGCCAGAGTTGGGCCACATGTCTGGTATTCATAGTGGTCGAGTCACAACTCCTAACTGAGTGGGTCAAGCGTGAATATGCGTGCAAGATATTCCTCTGGCTATAGAACTAGACTTTGGTTTATTTTATGACTGTCTGTGAGGTTAAAGATCACATCAGAGTTTAGTTGAGCTGCTTTGAAGTGTGACCAACAGTCATCCACACTAGCCTCTCTGTTGTTGCACATCAAGCCCTTCTCTGTTTGAGGAAAGTTTCTTCTTCTGACATCACATTTCCAAACATGTCTGAAGACATCATTTGTACCCTTGGTGGCCACTTTCCCCCCTCTCTTTTTATTGAGTGCGTTGCATATGACAGAAAGTGAAGGTGACCACGGGACGAGCGAGGTCAGCACAGCCCTCAGTGTTTGTGTGTTTATCGGAGTGTCACTTGGCCTGTGACTGGTTGATGATTGTGGAAATTTTCTGTTGTTATATGCAGCTGCAGGTTGGTACGCTGCGGTTTGTGGATTGTCTTGTTGATAACAGGAAATGCCAATCTACTTTTTCAGCAGTTTGTTGATGTTTGCTATTGCTATTGCTATTGCTGCATCGGGTACCTACCTGTTAGTCATGTCCTGTTGATTATTATCTCTGTACATTGATACATCGGTGCACTTTTTGTTCACACTTGTGGTTTTTGTTAAAGGAAAATGTATGTTTAACGAAGAATTATTGATGTAATCAACATATACTAAGAATATGTTATCAGTGTGAATTCATATTCCGGTCAATTCAATTCAGTTTTATTTATACAGTGCTTATTCACAACAAAAGTCACCTCAAGGTGCTTTACACTGTAAGGTAAAGACCCTATTGTATTAGAGAGAAAACCCCAACAATCAGACTGTCATGGTTCGAACAAGGCAAGTGACCACAGGCGAACTGGCAACGAGCGATCCGCAACCCAGAGCCTAGGTAGGCAGGATGCCGACTACAGGTGCACTGGCCAATAGTGACACAGAATCCACAGCAAGCCACACCTGCCCGCTGGGGTTCCTGCTGAAGTGCTACATAAGCGGGAAAAACACTCTGCTGTGAGGAAAACAGAGAAACAAAAACAGAAAACAGAAACACAAAACCAGAACCAAGGGCGTCTTAACACAGACAAGCCCCTGTGAGCAAGCACTCGGCGACTGTGGGAAGGAAGAACTCTTTTTTTAACAGCAAGGGACCTCCAGCAGAACCAGGCTCAGGGAGGGGCAGGCATCTGCCTCAGCCTTGTCTGCTTTTCACTGCATATCAAGATGATTCAGTGAAAAGCAGACAATATTCAGTTTGTCACTCTGTCTTTGAGGCTCAGTGTACAGAATTTGTTAGAGCACTTTAGAGGCTTGGTTTATGCTCAAAACATTTTAAAAAAGCAGCAATGTGGCCTTTGTGACCTTTTTTTTAATCCAAAGCAACCCTACAGGCTTCATTTGCTGATGCTTGCTGCCCATATGTTTTTAGCATTTTAAACCTGTTGTAGCAAACTGGTGCTGTGCAGCCAAGCCAAGCTAAAACCCCCAACTTTGATGCTCTTCTTTATCGCGCCGGATTATAAACCGAACATCCAAAGACAGCATTGCACCAACAAACTAATAAATCATGAAAATAATGTCATTTTAATCAATAGAATAATTAGTTAGAGCCCTAACTTTACTCAGTGTGAAATGAGATGATTATTTGAGCATGTAATTAAATCATCTGTGGTTATTCTTTTTAAAGCAGGAATCAGATTTGTCATCATTCTTTGGTATGATTCATGTCAAAGGTGTACGGTGGATTGTTAAAAGGGAAATTTGTTCCACTCCGGGTGTGAAAATTGCAAAAAATGAAACAAAAGATAAAACAACCAGTCCTGTGCTTGCAGTCTTCCCTTTAAAGGGGAAAAAAATCAATCCAGCATACAGAAATGCTCATTTTTGAGAAAGCTGCATTACAAGGTCAGTCAGATGATTAGGACTACCCTATAATCAAACCTTGGAAAATTTTAAGAGCTAGATTGAAAGCAATTTGAGATTTAAAAAAAAAGATAATCAAGGACCCTCATTCTGCACACAGTCTTGCTATCTCAGCTGGAATTTATGATTAATCCAGGGATTCGCTTAGCATTTTAACTGAGCCTGTGCTTCACTTTATTAGCTCCAAGGACCGTTTAATACAGTAAAATATAGATGACAATCGAGCCCAGCCGATACTGGATTACAGGGGTGGATGCCATTACTCGTTTTTAGGAAGCTCAAGTTAAATTAGGCATTTCCTGGAGTCTGACTAAACCACACATCGGCAAAATATGGGCCGACCCTCTCGATTTGGCCCCTGACGTCCTAAATGGAAAATGAATGAAACCCCCAAAAATGAATATAAGCTGCAGCTTCAGCAAGGTGCATGCGTGTGAAAGGAGACACACCCACACTTATGTCACATCATAAATAAATCATATTAAATATGCTTTGTGACAGTACATGACGAAGGCATTGCCAGCTGTCTCTACACTGAGTTTCTCATCACTTGGATGGACTCAGACTTTAATACAGTAAAATCCTCCTAGTTCTGCTCTGCAGCCTCACTGAGCTCACAGTGCAGCAGACATGGACCAGTTCTCCACCAGCTGCAGGTTCAAGTTGGAGTGAAACTCCAGCTTTCAGAAGATCTTCAGAGCAGATCAAAGAATACCGCCTTCTGCTGCAGTCCAATATGGTGGATTTGGTCTGTGAGCCTCCTGGTAGGGAAACCAGGCACAGGAAGGGCCGGTGCTGACTGATTAGTGAGTGTGGGGGTTGCCCCAGACAGATAGAAAAAAATCATTATAATAAATCACAAGATATACTTGCTGGCCTGTAAAATAGCTATGAAGCTTGCCCAGTTAAGTGATATGCAAGGAAGACATTGTATTCATACACAAATGTATTCATAAATAATAAATATTAGCCAGAATTTACTCCATCTAGTGATGTAGGCATGTATTATGATATAAATATACAAAGCATTTAAGTTTGTTGTAATGTTCTCCTGGCATTCACCAAACCCAGACTGGTTTGGATAGAGAAGCGTGATTTGTCACTCCACACAGCACACTTCCACTGCTCTAGAGTCCACTGGTGGCGTGCTGGACACCACTCCATCCGACAAATGACGCTGTGCTTGTGATGTAAGGTGCTCAGCCATGGAAACCCATACCACGGAACTCCAGGTGCACAGTTTCGTGCTGATGTTAATGCCGGAGGAGGTTTGGGGCGCTGCAGTTACTGAGTCAGCACTCGGAGACCCCGCTCTGTGACTTTATGTGGTCGGAGACTTTGTGGCTGAGTTGCTTGCAGTTCCTTAAAGCTTCCACTTTGCAATAATGGTCCATATATGTGCGCATATTGATTAGAGTGTAATAGGGCCATATTGGGTGATAACATCAGCCAGCCGATACAACGACCCATCTACACGATAGCGTTCGCAGGCTAGTTAAGCAGTGCTTTTCATTCCTACCTGGTAGTGTTGCTAGCTAAGCAGTGGGATGGAGAGCTACGCGCTGGGAGGTCCAGAATGCAGCGTTAATGCCAAGCACCCTGAGGCGGTGCATGCGCATGTGTGTATGTGTTTGTACAAGTACTGAGAGACGTTTGGATCTGGCAGGCATGTACATTCCTCATCTGAATTGTTTCAACTGCAGCCAATCAATGAACACTGGCACAGAGCAGAGATGAGTAAAGTCCAAGTTCATTCAGTTTCTCACTTGCATATACGTGTGGGCATGTAGTATGTTAATGTGCGCGTGCAAAGTGTGCATGTGCTTATTCATATATGTGCGCATATGCGTGGGCATGTGCAGCACTGATTGTGAGAGCGTGGTGTTTCTGCACCGTCTCCATGTGTTTGGTGCGGAGGACGGTCTCATGTTTCCCTCAACATATCTGGCCTGGATAGAAGGAAACTTAATAGGCAAAGTGTGAGGCAGCCACTCTGTGATTAGCGCACACTGCCGCTTTGAAGTAACCTTGGCCTGGCAGCGTTGGCCGCAGAAATCCTGGCAAGCTCTTTGCAAGCATTGCACACTTGCGCAGCCACTCAGAGAATTGATATGCACGCATGTACAAACATGCATTCACAGCAGTATATAAAAACCACGCATACATGCTTGCAAACACATGCAGCCAGCTAGTCTTAGTTAAGATGTCATCACTTAAGATTTTACAAATTACTACCCTTCAGAGAACACATGTTGCATTTGTTTGCATGTCTGGCAGTGGCCTATATTTATGTTATCACATCAGTTTTCACATTTGATTAAGAGCCGATTTCTTTTTGTTTCCAAGTAACAAAATGCCATTATCCCCATCAGCTATCAGTCAAATTATGTTTTAAACATCAGCATGGGCCCTGCAGTTCACAGTTGGTGCATCACTAGTTTGCACAGCACTGTATATACACAGAGGTAGTTGCTATTCATTTTTCACCCTGCTGGCCAGCTCCCTGTTTGTACAGGTCTGTCAAAACTGTCTCCAGTGAGTGGGTAATACTGTGCCTAACAACAACTGTTTGGCTTTGAATATTACGCGATGACACTAGGTGAAAGCAGCTGCGAGCAGTCCTGTGCAGCAGAAAAAAACCTTCATGTATCACTGTAAGTTTTTTTTGGTCAGTTTGTTTGTTTGGGATTACTTTGCCATGCTCCGTTTGTGCACTGTGACAGTAAAAATAGCTGTTTTTAGGTTTAGGCCCAGCTGGACAAGGTGTGAAAATGAACTGTCAAAAAAATCAAATTGGCCTACAGATGATTCATAGATTTGGCTGGAGGGTGGTCCAGGGTGACTGACAAAGGTGACAAGTTTGTGGAGCCCTGAGAAGAAGCTCCAGATGCTGCTTGTGTGTGCGTGTGTGTGTGTGTGCGTGTGTGTGTGTGACCCCTGTCCAGGTTGGATTTGCTCCAGCTGGTCCCCAGAGTGAGCGCTCTGTCCTTTCACATCTGTAGTCCTGTTTTTGTGCCAAGGCAGGGAGTGGTAACCTCTCTGACCTCCCAGTCGTGTTTTGTGTGTGAGAGAGCGCGAGAGCTATAAACAGATGACATTACAGTGAGGAACTGGCATAAAGGTATAGATGGTGCCCAGACCGTGTGCTGGACTGTGAGTTTGTTTATTCTCTGTATGTTCATATCAGGTGTCGTGTGAAAGTATATTGTTAACAGTCCATTGCCTACCCTTGTTATTGCTCTGTATATGTGTGTGTGTGCCAAACCTTATCTGACACAGAGGGATTAGCTGTCTGAAGCCAACCCCTGGTCCTCTCTGCCTGCAGAAGTCCTTCCTATTTTCCTTTTAAGCTTGTTGCCCTGCTTTTTTACTCAGACTGTATCGGATATGAAGTAATAACATCTTGGACATGTGCTGGACCTATCAACTTGAATTTCATTTCGAGAATGAAGATAAAGTCAAAGGGGGCCAATGTGGCAAGTAGGATCACCAACATTTATGTGTTTCCACATGCCAGTGTGCCATTGTCCCACCTTCAGATGCCTGCCATCCATCCATCCATCTATCCATCTTGGTCAAGGTCCTAGCAGTATAAACAGAGATACCCAGTCCTCCCTCTCCCCAGCCACCTCCTCCAGCTCTACTGGGGGAACACAAAGGTGTTCCCAACTAAGCCAGCTGAGAGATACAGTCTCTTCAGGATGTCTTGGGTCTGTCCCCATGGCCTCCTCCCAGTGGGACATGCCCGAAAGACTTCACCTAGGAAGGACGTATCCTAGTCAGATGCTCGACCCACCTCAACTGACCAGGCTCCTCACTCTGTCTCTGAGTCTGAGCCCAGGCACCCTTCAGTTGCCTTTATAGAAGATGCCTTATTAATCGGACCCATTATTCTTCTGGTTGCACCCCTGACAGACTTGGAAACTTTAGCCTTCTCCTCTGCAATGCTTGGTTCCCTTATCGTTGGAGATAATTTATCTGTAATGACCACACCCCAAATACTCCCCTTCCGTCAATGAAAGTCTGTTTGCTCTACACACCCGTTTATTCTCGTTTCCGTGCCTTACCCTTCTTACTTCTTTCTTCTCTGTTTTCCAATCTTTTTCAAGTGTATCAGGAGATCTGCAGGCTCAGGAGCTGCCATCGGATCCTCACTGAGGCCTTCCTTAAACTGCAGCCTCTGGTCTAGCTCGCTGCGTCATTATCAATACTGATATTGTTCACATTTGGGGTCGGGTCCCTTGCTTGTGAACGGCTTTATGGAGTCACTTTTTGTTAGCTGTGATTATCCTTGACGTCAGTGCAGGTACGTTGACAGAGAGCCTTGCTGAGTTTGTGACCAATGCACGTCTGCAAGTGGTTACAAAAACGTAGCTCCGTGGCATTCTCCGGACTTCCAAAGTTACCATTAGCACATGTTGTGAGGAAGCGACCATAACACACTCGTCTCATAGACATTTTCTGCCATTTTCTAAGGCAAGCCACACAGTTTTAGAATGATTTTCAAGCTTCCAGATTTTTCTTTAACTTGTACTTTAATATGTGATTAAATTCCTAAACAATAATACCCTCACACTTACCACCTATGCTATCTAGCCATACATTTTCATTTTATTTGCCCTCTTTGTCATTAGTGGAGAATCTCAGATGCTTGCACAGGATTCAGATTACTTTCACTCACACAAAAGATTCACAGGAAATGACGCAGCATGTGGACCAGCCTTTGTTACAGCTTGTGATCTTATCACGGTGATACCAGCTTCATGCTCAGTCTCACCATTTCTGAGATTTCTGCATCAGCTGTAAACAGTGGAAGGTCAATGAAACTTAAGGCTGTACACTGCAAAAAAGCTCTGACAATGTATAAAACTGTAAAAAATGTCTTCCAGTTAGGCATGATTTTTTTTTCTTTGATAATTTTGTGACACTGTCCTATTGCACTCGCACTTGCAGTGACTACAACTTGACAGCCAACATGCAACTGCAACCTGCAGAAACAGTTGTGAAGTTAAGCACAGTGAATACCTTACCTGTATAGATCCTCCCGTGCTACATAGCATATCTGGTAACAAATGTTCTCCAACCTTTCTGGTCTTTGCTGCAGGTCTCAGCTTCGTCCCAGCTGATGTTCGATGTCTTTTGGTCTTGTATGAACATTCTTCTCCGAGTATTCGGGAGGCCTCCTCCAGGGAAGTCATGATACCAGAAATGTAGTCAGTAGCAATACCAGTAAAATTACATGATTCTAGATGCCATATTTGATACCATGGTTAAAAACAAATTACATTCATTACATTGTAATTAATATAAGTGTTTATATAACGGTAGTCATCGCAAAAGTTTTAGCCTGTAGAACAAAGCTGATTTCACAACAGCAATGCCAACAGTTGAAGGCTAAATGGTAGGGCCCTGTCACACCATAAGATTTTAACAAGTGTATGTCGACGCATCCATTGATGTTGTTAATATAAATTGAAACCTTGAATTCTTTGAGCAATTCTGGATGCCGGTCTCTTTTAAGTGCTTTGCCAAAGTTGTAGTATTTTCGTCCTTTGGTCTGAAAAATACAGCTTTTTTGTGAATCAGTTATCACTCCCTGGTTATTTGCCTCGAACGAAAAGTACTTCCATTAGCCTATTCTCACTGCCTTTCTTACTGATGAGCCAGGCAGAGCTATCCTGGCAGCTACACTAGTCACCATCTTCCAATATAGGTTTCGCTGTGCCATCTGTAGTTTTTCCCATGTTTGTGGGCTTCCGTCTTTTTAGTCCGCCTTTAAGGATAGACTACAACACTTTTAGCTGTCTTCTTGAACTGCAGCCTCAGCACATGGTACATACCAGTAACTTGGTACACACGTTGTATTCCATACTATGATACTAAAAAAGAAGCAAGTGCTGTTGTGTTTTCAGAATCAAAAGGTACCATAATTATCCATCGTTAATAGGGAGTTTTTCCTTTCCACAGTCACCGAGTGCTTTCTCATAGGGGTCGTCTGATTGTTGGGGTTTTCTCCCTAATCCTGTAGGGTCTTTACCTTACAGTGTAAAGCGCCTTGAGGCGACTTTTGTGAATTGGCGCTATATAAATAAAATTTAATTTTCTCTTGTCATCTTTGTGATCCAGTGGTTCTCCATTTGAAAGACGTGGCTGGCCAGTCTGAGTTGGAGCCACTTCTCTGTACAACCTCTTTGCTGGTGAAGTGATCGTAGTATTGGATTTTGAGACTTTGGCATAGGCTCATCTACTTAAAGACATTAAGCTTCTTGTTGGGCCTTGCCGAAGCCTTCCAGGTTTCACTGGAATAAATGGGGATCATGATGTGATCACAGTGGGAGTAAGTAAGTGAAAGTCTTCATGGAGGTGGATGGATAGGACCAGATCGTGTTCATCCTCTGAAAAACTGCGGTCTTTCCAATGTGACATATGACATCTGCCTCCACGACTGTCTTTGGTGATGATCTCACTACCCAAGTAGGTGAGTTTAGCCACTTCCTCCAGCTGATTCAACCCTCGCTTAGGCCGCAACATGTATGTTCATACTCTTTGAATTATTGGTGCTGATCCTGAGGCCAGTCTTGGTGGCTTCTTGGCCAAGGTCATTTGTTGCATCTTGCAGCTTTATCTCATCCTCTTTCAGCATAACAGTGCCGTGAGTGAGGGCCAGGTCGCTAAGGCAATCTTGATCGGTCCAGTGGATACTGGCTGCAATGAGTGTCTTTGCTTGTCGCATGGTATAGTCCAGAGCAATGAGGATGAGGAGCAGGGACAGGATTTAGCCTTATCTGACGGGATCCTGAAGAAGAAGAAGAAAAAACTGAAATGCCGAAAGCATATTACAATAGGATGTAAAAAATAATATGCATGGAAACAACCAAGGGAATATTATTTTTCATTGCTGTATTTAATGCCATGTGCTGTATGTTTATTAGTGTAGGTCTAATGTGGGTTGATAATATTATTCTAAAATGCAATAAATATGCATTTTATTTTTGCATCTAACTGTTGTGCCAACAGATTTTATGATTAAAAATGAGTACCGGTGTATTTCCAGCAAGTGAATAATTGATTATTGAACCGTTTCTTTTGGAACAACAGGCCTTTCATCATGCATACTCATGAACACATAGAGTACATAGAGTACATGTGCCTGCCTTGCATAGGGGTACACACACACTTCCCATAAAAGCCCACTCAGAGGATATAAAACTGCCAGTAGCTGAAGCATAGTGTGGTCTGTTGCTGTACTCTAAATCGCACTGCCATAAGTGTTTCACTGTGTAGGCTTTGGTCCTGTGGCTCACTGCAGCTTCAATGAATCAGAGTCCAAGAGGGTCTTTACTGTAGATTAAAGAAAGGGTGGAAATTAGAGAGAAAGGAGGAGAAGCACAGAGCGAAAGCAGAAAATGGGTCAGACATCTAAGAGCCAGGCATTTCTTTTTCTACGATGGGTGTCAAGACATTATCCAATTGCTTCTCTTTCCTCCTTTATCTTACTTTCTCTTTCTGTCTTGGGTGTTTTTGTTTTTTTTTTTTTTTACTCTCCCGCTTTCCCAGCCAAGGAAAAGTGCAAAGAGAGGAGAAAGTTATTATGCTTG
>VUQH01017921.1:5420-33747 GCA_015106775.1 Etroplus canarensis | reverse complement strand
AGAGGTGCTTTGTGACAGAAGTATAGCAGCAAGAGTGAAAGGGAAGGTTTACAAGATGGTGGTGAGACCTGCTATGATGTATGGTTTGGAGACGGTGGCACTGACAAAAAGACAGGAGGCAGAGCTGGAGGTGGCAGAATTGAAGATGTTGAGATTTTCCTTGGGAGTGACCAGGATGGACAGGATCAGAAATGAGTACATCAGAGGGACAGCTCATGTTGAGAAGTTTGGAGGCAAAGTCAGAGAGGCAAGGCTGAGATGGTTTGGACATGTTCAGAGGAGGGATAGTGGATATATTAGACAAAGGATGTTGAGGATGGAGCTGCCAGGCAGGAGGAGAAGAGGAAGACCACAGAGAAGATTCATGGATGTAGTGAAGGAGGACATGCAGAGGGTTGGTGTGAGGGAAGAGGATGCAAGGGATAGGATGAGATGGAGGCGGATGATCCGCTGTGGCGACCCCTAACAGCTGCTCTGACAGTGGAGAAGAAGAAGAAGAAGGTAATCTTGCAGAAGTATTATGTCAGATGCCCTTGACGCAACCCTCAGTGGTGAGAGGGGCTTGTGTTCCCACATGGAATCAACCCAGAGACCTTTTGCTTGTAAGGCAAACGCGCAAGCCACTACACTATTGATTTATATTGCTGGCTAGCCTGATCTACAACAATGCAAAATAACAAGCAATTAAAGCTTTAAAATAAATTGTATGGAGCACAAAGTAAAATATTTGCATCTAAAATATAATACAGTAGAAGCTCCAAGTAGTATAACATAGAAATACTTAAATTAAGTACTTTATTTCAGTAAAATAAAAGATTAAAAGATAAATAGAACATCATAGAGCCAGCTGATACAAAATGCGCTAGCCACCTCACTTGTCAGCGAGATGCCAGTGTGCGTCATTTAAGAATCCGCTCTAGACAAAATCCATGCTGTACAAATGCAGATTCTGAGAGCTGCCAAAGAAACACCTGCGAGAGGAATGGTGCTTTGAAGGGTGGACAGTGGGGTCATGAGTTCAACAACATCACAAGCGAGCTGAGTTTTTACCAGCGGTCCCCGTGCCCTCAAGACACAGAAAAAACCATCTTCACATCAAATGACTGGGGTGTATTGAGCGTAGTGGTGCCACCCCAGACTCCCCTCTGGACACACCCCTGCCCTGAAAGGCTATATCCAACTTTCTAGGTAATAAAGGAATGTCCAGCTGAATATGTTTAATATGACTATTTTTTAAGGCAGCCATTAATTTTGATAAAGATAAAAACCGAAAAGAACATCCTGTATATCATACAGTTATTTTTTTGGAAAATTTCATTTTCATAATAAAAACTGTCTTGAGCCAACTTTACTAACAGGTTTAAACACTATCTATCTATCTGTCTACCTATCTACAGGTCTACATACAGTTACTGTATTCAGAAAGAAAGAAGTTTGTGAAGGTGAAATTGGGTGGTAGTAAAGTGGTTCAGCCACAAGGAGGGGCTCACAGAGAGTGGTGGATTTCACCTTCTAATCAGTTTGACAGCTTAAGTTCCAAAGTGAAAATTTGACTTTCAGACTCATAAATTATCCATATAAAATGCAATGTAAAAAAAAGCCCATACTCTGTTCTGTGCATGAAAGAATATAAATTCTATTTTATCCCAGTTTCTCTTGGAATGTGGGGTGGAGCCACTTCAGGTTGGTCATGGACAAAGAGGTAAAAAATATGACATGAAGCTAAACTGCATTTTCTTTCAGCTGCTCCCTTTAGAGAGCTCATTCTCTTCTCTCTCACCCAATCCCCTGCAGCCTCAACCCTCAGCATGCCCTCTTCAACAGTCATCTATGGAGTTTCTAACAGAAAGGGCAAAAGTATAAGGCACTGTCTGTCACAAAACAATGCATACTTTCTTTAATGTACTGAATATAAGTTTACATTTTAAAACAAAGGGGGGCATGTTGTAACGGGGTATCATTCTGTAGTCACACTGATGCATTCATACTTGGTATTTATGCATGAGACTGACTTTATGTTCAAATTTTGAGGTAGCTCTTACTTTTACTGTAACAGAAGCTGTTAAGTGGCTGCGGCTCAGGAGGTAGAGCGGGTCATCTTCCAACAGTCTACATGCCGAAGTGTTCTTGGGCAAGACACTGAACTTCAAATTGCTCCTGATGCACCCATCAGAGTGTGGACGCGTGTTAAACATGCTTAAAGGCTGTGTGAATGTGCGTGCAAATGGGTGAATGAGGCTTGTAGTGCAAAGCACTCTGAGTGCTCAGTTAGAGTAGAAACGTGCCATATAAGCACCAGTCCATTTACCATTACATTTTACAGACAGAGATTGTCAAGTTTAGACCCTCTTTAGGGGTGCTCAAGTGCCCCTAAATTTGAGCACCCCTAAAAACAGGGATAGCAGTATTAGTAATAATGATGCACTTTATTATTACGTTCTGACATCGTCTTCTAAGATTATATTATAATTACACATTGTAGTGCACACTGGCAGTTTTTGAGCTCTGTCCAGTTGCATGGACATTACTGTTGTGATGGACTTCATGAACGCCTTTTACAGGACTCATATCATTCTAAACATAGATTGAAAAGGATGGTCGCCTCTACATTCAAGTGACACATTACATGTATATTCTTCCCTCAAGGGTACCTGAGGCCATGTGTTGAGTTTGCACAATAGAAGGAGGGTTTGTAGTAACGTAAAAGCTAATTGCTTTCCACTTTGCTTCTGGCACACATGTACGGGTAAGCCATCTGGTTTGCCAGTGTCTGTACTGAATGGTGCTATTTTAACTGTTTGATGGTTTGACGGACTGCCCCCATGAGGCCGTGAACCTTTCTCCCCTTACATGCTTTCCTGCAAACTAATCTTTAACTTACTTTGATC
Organism: Etroplus canarensis; assembly: GCA_015106775.1. Taxonomy (NCBI): domain Eukaryota; kingdom Metazoa; phylum Chordata; class Actinopteri; order Cichliformes; family Cichlidae; genus Etroplus; species Etroplus canarensis. Next base: position 30,859 of record VUQH01017921.1, on the reverse strand, counting down.
CATCCATCCATCCATCTTCTGAAACTTATCCAGATCCAGGTTCATGGGGGCAGCAGTCTAAGCAGACGTGCCCAGACCTCTCTCTCACTGGCCAACTCCTCCAGCTCTTCTGGAGGGGTACACCAAGGTGTTTGTCAATTTTGGTTATCTTCATTAAAAAGCATTGAAAATAAACAACGTACTATGATTTAAATCATTTTTGATTCTTATTCCTTGTGATTTTTTTATTTGGAATCCCTCATTGTAAACAGTCACACATAAACAAACATGCCCTCACACTTGTGTGCGTCGTACACAAGCACGCACATACTGAAACACATTCACACGCACATTTCTACATTATGAATCCTGTTCTGATTGCTCATAAGCAAAGCTGTCCTCCCACATGCTGAAGTATGTTTCCTCATGCAGAGAATCCCCATGCTTCAAAGCCTGTGCTTCCTTCTCTGTCCAAAACATTTAGCTGAGGGGTGTTCTTTTTTTGTCTGCAAAGCCCTGTGCATATTATCCTCATAACCAAATAAGCACAGCTGCCAATAGTGCTTGGATTGCCGCTAGAGAAACACACAGCCCATATAGGGTGTAAACACAAGAGACATCCAAAACAGACCTCCTATTATTAGTCTAGAGCTACTGGATCACCAGAATCACTCAGTCATTAGATTCAAGCTGATAGGAAACAGATTTTTGAGGAGGAGTAAGTAGACTATGAGAAGTAGTTATGTGAATAAAACTGACATATGAATGTGTGAGTGCGGGAGAGAAAGAGTAAGGCCATCAGCTCACAAGTATGACTGATATATTCCGTGTGTAGGAGACAAACTAACCCTGTAAACAAGATCTTATTTGATTTAAAAGATGACAGGAAGATGGATTTTGTGTGTGCCTTCACCAGACACTGACTCACAGCCAACTGGATTCATCACTTGTGGTGAAACTTTATATTAGGAGGAGTCTTTCCTTCTAAACTGACATCAGAGGGGGAAGGCAGGGCCAAGCCTCAGCTCAGACTACAGGGAAAATCACACCATCAGCCTCCCTCGTTCTGTATATGGACCACCCTCCACTGTTCTCTCCCAGTTGACAGTTTCTGCTGGTGCCATAGCATAGTGCGTAGGGTGTCAATCCTAATGAGAGTGAGAGAGAGGAAATGAGAATGGAGAACCTGCAGAGGAGACGCGACTGAGACACCAACCTAGAGCCTACCTGCAATTCGTGGACCACTGACTGAACTCACTGACACAGGTTAGACTTTTGTCCATTTTAGTCCTGTAATTAATTTATGAAATATCACAAACTGATATTAAAGTATGAACGTTTCCATACTATGTGCCCACTGTTGAATTCATAGATCATTTATGAATGTAAAATATAAAATTTGATGCAATATATACTAGTGTTTTTATAGACCAACATTTTAAAAAGAAGGAAGCTCCTCTAGACTTCTAATGACTTTAAAAGCAACAATGAGAGGACTGTTAATCTGCTAAAGTTAATATGCAAGAGTTTGAGCCTCCTAATGTAAATCTCATGCATAATACGTCTTCCTCAGCAGACAGTCTTAATCAGCGGCACCATCAGATCAACTTGTGGTCTAATCCTAAAAATCTGCTGGCCCGGAGCAACAGCCACAACCAAGTTAGACTTATACGTAGTTAGACAATATGATTATTCTGTCTGTTGAAATAATCAGTTGGATGGAAGCTAAGGGATTCATATGCAGTGTTAGCAGTAATATAAAAGAAAATCCCTTATAATCGAGGAGCTTACCAGCAGACAGTGGTACCACTTAGAGTCAGTGGGCCATTTGGCAGAGTCCTCCTAATTCCTCTCCTCTGGGAAAAACCAGCCACCGCAAAGTTTGACCTGTCTGGTTGTAAGAACTATATTAATATAGATGAGGTGGCTGGATCTGGTCATGTCTGGCTCTGAGCAAGGAACGGAGAGGAGAAAATGCCCTTTTAATAAGTGAAAAAAAGAAAAAAAAAAAAAAGCTTGCTGTGGCCGACTTGATGAAGACCAGCAGGGTGTGAACGACAGAGTGAAACCTGGTGGTGGTAAAAACTGTAGATGAGATTCACAGCACTGGCCGAGGAGCCTCTGTGTAAACACTGTCACTCCTGTCAGACCAGAGCCTGTGAGATTCATATTGTGGGGCTGGAGACATACAGACGGGCCAATTGCTGAGCCTGAGCTATTGAAGGGGATGACCTGTGACTACAGAAAGACAGGAAAACTGTACTCTATGGGCAATAATAACTGACTGACTGTGCCAAGGTGTTTTTGAAGGTCTTTTTCATTAAAGTGCCTTTTCCTTTGCCATCATATGGTTAGTAATCTATGCCAAATAAACAGAAGCCAGTCCCATATGTTAAAGCTAAAACAAGCTAAAGCTTTCTTTCTATCAATAAGTCATTGTGCTTCATGAAAACACAAAAACTTTCCCTTGAGGCAAGCATGTTTTTTCCAATGAGAATGATAAAAGGGCACTATTCTGCTGCAGCAGCATTTTGAGCTTAGGTAATGCTCTGGGATCTGTCCCGTTTACTGTGGTCAGGACTCTTCAGTGCAACTAAACATCAAGCTAAGACCACAGAAATGAATCAAAGCCCCCGCTGTCTCTGCCTCGCAATCATTCATTTCTACTTCTGCGGCAGCTGTAAAAATCTTCAGTGGATTTGTTTCGACAAGAAGCTGGTCACATTGTGCGCCTGTCTGAAGTGTTAGCTGAAGGTTACTTAAACTAATCCGCCAGATTGCCTTCTGGTTGGATCTGGTTTGAGTGCCAAAGTTAGTCAGCCTGAAGTTGGCTTGCCATTATTGCTCCACTTCCAGAGCCAAGCCATGTTATTGAATATGGGAAGGAGGGCTCTTTCACTTTGCATGCGCCCACCCCTGCTTCTTTCGTTGCGCTGTCGAAACCAATAAGATCAAAACGCAAGCTTTCTTTCCAAAAATAGACTCCAAAAAACATTACTCATAAATCAGGAATTCCTGCTCCCCCTGCTCTTCCTCAAACACACCAATTTCTCTTATTTGTCACAAAATCCAAATGTATCTATGCAGCCAGGAAGAAATGGCAGAAGTTAAAAGGAGTCAGTGAGGCCCAATAATAACCACCTGTCACCTTCTTTGCTTTATGCTGGAATACAAATTTCTACACCTCATGAAGCAAAGACTGCCACTGGATGCTATCCTATTAGATAATATATTAAGTGTCTTCCATGGCCACAGTAACTCAATTTTCTCTAAGGCATTTTTTCATTTGCAGTCAGATCTTTCCCCCAGACATTTCTCAGAGATTTTATCCTTTTAATTTTCCACACAAGCTAGAGCCCGTGTGCTGAAAGACTATAGGGGAGATTTGCAGAAGGTCTGAGCCATGAGGGCTGCAGAAATATTAAAAACAGAGCTCAGCACTTGTGCACACCCAGACACCTGATACAGATGTGGTAAGAGCCGTAATGAAAGAGAACGCACGAGTCAATGTATTTAAAACAGCAGTAAAGATAACAGATTTGTGGTGAGTGGGCGGAGCTACCATCAGTCCACCACAGTCCTACCAGCGTGCAGCTCAACTCTGACTGTCTGCAGAACTTGGTATGTGAAAACAGGTGTATCTGGGCCATTTTTTTTAACTTTACATTTTTAATAATACCTCAAGTTTGAAAGTGAAAAGTAATCTTCATTAATTATTGGAACCACTTTTCTATATCCTGCCAATAAAGTCTCTTTGACTTGCAGCCACACTGGATTAAACAGATTCTGGTAAAAATAAAACATCTGAAAAACAGTATAATTTCTTATGGTATGTCTGGTATAAATAAATAAATGAGTGAGCGAGTGACTGGGTCTCACCCCTCCATGCACTTTTAGGGCAGTTATTTTGAAGCATTGTCCTAACTACCTGTAATTTGACTGGAGAAGACATAAAATGATAGAACTGTTAGTCAAATATGATAAGATAAATAAATCGGCTAATTTGGGCTCAAAATTAAGTTTTTTTTTTCTCTTGAAAGGGAGACTTCTACCAGCGTATTTGCTCTTACAGAATTTTTCCCACCGATTTCAGTTCAGGATTCTTTGAATGCCATGTCTCTCAAATAATAACCCAAATTATAAAATAGTCATACTAGCAGCAGAACGGAAAGCACAGCCATGTCAGCACATTTTTGAAGCAGTGGTTAGGCACAAATGAGTGTTGTGCCAAATCCAAGCATACTAACAGGATAATGTTAGTACACTGGTATTTATGTCAGTTTAGAATTATAATATAGTAAAGTTGCCAGTTAGGGCTAAATGCAAAATTTCTTTAGTTTCAAACTACATAGTCAAATTAGAATGTTGACCTGACGATGGGGCTATAGCCATGTGAAAAAGAACTTTTCACAGGACTCTGCGCACGATTTTGTTGCTTGTAGAACCACATTTAGAAACAAAAACTTAAACGTAATCCTTGTCTGTATGACTTTTTCAGGCTCTCATGTCATTTTTGAGAATATTGGCCCCCTCTGCTTTACGACATTGCTTCAGTTTGTTGAGGTTTGCCAGCGTTTGTTTATGCAGAGCTGTCTTAATTTAAAGCCACAACATTTTAATCAGGTTGAGGTCTGGATTTTGACTCGGTCATTGCAACACCTTGAGTCTTTTCTCTTTCTGCCATTCCATTATAGATTTGCTGGTGTGCCTGTGATCCTTGCCCTGTTGCATGACCCAACCTGGGCCAAGCTTTAGCTATCAGACAGATGGCCTCACTTTTGACTCTACAATACTTTGTTATACAGAGGAGTTCATGGTCAGTTCAATGACTGCAAGGTACCCAGGTCCTGTGGCTGCAAAGACCAAATCATGACCACTCCACCACCATGCTTGAGAGCTGGTTTGAGATGTTTCTGTTGATGTGCTATATTTGGATTTCACCAAATGTGGTACTGTGCCTTATGGCCAGATATCTCCACTTTGATCTTGTCTGTCCAAAGGACATTGTTCCAGATGTCTTGTAGTTTGTTTAGGTGCAACTTTGCAAACCTTAGCCACACTGCAAACAATTTCCCCCTGGGAATAATAAAGTATTCTGATTCTGATTAGAGAGAAGAGTCTTTCTCCTGGCAGCCCTTCCAAGCAAGCCGTACTTGTTCAGTCTTTCTCTAATTGTACTGTCATTAACTTTGACATTTAACATGCTAACTGATGGCTGTAGAGTGTGCATGTAGCTCTAGGGTCTTTGGTAATTTCTCTGAGTCTTGCGCAGTCTAAACTTAGGGTGAATTTGTTGGGAGGCCCACGCACCTGAATGCTCCAGATGAGAAAAATGTCTGTGTTTATGCAGGCTGTCACACTGGCTGCTGATCAGTCAATCAAGTGCATTTGATTAGCACAGCCTGGCTGTTACTTATCATGAAAACTTTCTTTTTCACGCGACTATGACGTGGAAAAATATCAAAGTTAATAGCAACCATCCTCAGGGTCATGAGTATCTTCACAGTTAGAATCAGGGAATACAGTAGTTATTAAATTTTGACATTTGGATGTTTTTATCTGAGTTTTCTCCCTCTAGCCAGGCTATAAATCAAACTACATACTCACGTACCATTTTTTAGTGTCCCTGTAGTGTTGTGGTTTACATATTCTCATACAAGCTCCTCTCACCGTGGAGGGTTGTATCAGGAAGGGCATCCGGCGAAAAGCTTCTTCCAAATTACCAATGCAGATTAATCCGCTGCGGCGACCCTTTGGGGAGAATACAAGGGAGCAGCCGAAGGTATTTTAAAGAGTCACCTCTTTAATAGGAACCACTGGGCTTAGGTAAGACTTCCAGATACAAGTCAGATTAGTTTAAAAAAAGCTGCAAGTCAAATATGGTGTTTTCATGGAAAACTAAGGAATAACGCCAACCTTATACTTTATTTATGTAATGTATCTCTCCTTCCTTTTTATAGAGCTGTACTTGTTTGATGATTCAGAGAGGGAAAACCATGGGACCTGGAATGTGGACCATATTTATTCTGTTTAGTCTGTCTCTCTGGAGCAACAGTCAAGCCTTTACCAAGAATCCCATACTCTCCCGGATAAGAAGGGCCCCAGAGGCCAATGGAGAAAACAAGAAGTGCTCCTACACCTTCCTGGTCCCTGAGCAGAAGATCACAGGCCCCATCTGTGCCACCCGGGGTTATTCAACTGACAAGGATCGAGTGACGCGCCTGGATGTGGCCTCTGTGCGTGACCTTCTGTCAAAGCAGCGTCGGGAGATGGAAACTTTGAAGCTTGTTGTGGATGTGGATGGCAACTTGGTGAATGAGATGAAGCTGCTGAGGAAAGAGAGCAGAAACATGAACTCCCGAGTGACCCAGCTCTACATGCAGCTGCTCCATGAGATCATCAGGAAGAGGGACAACTCACTAGAGCTGGCTCAGCTGGAGACACGCATACTTAATGCCACCACTGAGTCGCTGCGCCTGGCGTCTCGGTACCGAGAACTGGAGGCCAAATATGCAGCTCTGTCTGCAATAGTGAATAACCAGTCAGTGCTGATTGGAGAACTGGAAGAGCGTTGCATGCAGGTCTATAGTCGTAGGAATGAGCAACCACCCCTGGGACCTCCACTGGTGCAGGTGGTGCCTGAGAACATTCCAGTCAGTGTACCACGTTTTACCAATGAAATCCAGACTGACAACACCCAAAGGTTTGCCCGAGAAAGAGGCTCTCGCTCTGGGCCATCACCCACAAGCGGTACCCTGGAAGCCCAGAAACCTCCCCAGAGAAACTTCAGTGCAGAAGGTGAGGGAGTTTTTTATCCGCCTGCTGATTAATTTCCATTCAGATAATCCTTTATTCAGTCGCACAAATCCAACAGTCAGGGCAAAATGCAGAACAGTCCTGACATTACAGGCCAACCATAAAAAAATAACAATCTGTGATTTTGAATAAAGCTGCAGGTGGGCCTGTGGCCTAATTTTCAAAGGTTAAAGACTTGCAAGTTCAGCTGGAGCTGAATTTGTTCACTGCTTAACAGAAAAACACAAACCGGGATTGAAATAAAAATGCTGTAATGTCTGAATGGAGGCATGTGACCTAAAGCAAAACAAACGAAGGCCTAACAAGCCGCGATTTTGTTCATTAACAGAATTTCCTCGGACATTTGGATTGTCTTCATCCAAGAACAACACAGCGTGTTAAATTTCTTTGCAGCTGCGTATGAAAAGGAGCTTTTACAAGACTGTTCTATTGCATGTGAGATGTAGACAAAACCCAGGCTGGCATTGCAGGCGTCCCCCAAACCACAACACAGAGGAATTTCAGTTATATAAGAGAATGGATGATACCTTTACGTCATTGTCATGATGCAGATAAACTCACTTCAACGCTTGCTAATGATAAAAAAAAAAAATCTTATGATGAGACTGTTAAATTACCGTGAGAAAGGGCAGACATTAACAAAGATAGGTTAATGAGATGTCTGCTTTTTTACAGCCTCAAATGAGGGAAAGTTATTTATTAAAGTGACTTAATAGCCCCATTCTCTTCTGCTGCTCTCAACTGCAATTTTGCAGACCTACAATACACATGTTTTCTATTACTCTGCATGCTTGTGTGATTTTTTTTCTTGTTTGCTGTTTTTCCTGCATATTTAACTTTCTGTCAGACAGTGACTTCAATGTTTCCTCATAATGTAAACTCATTGTTGATGTCTCAGTGCTCTGATTAAATCTGTCCTACAAAACCAAAGTACAGTCACATATTTGGTCAAGAATGACTAGAATCTGACTTTTTATGCTGTAGAAAAGTGAACTTTCTGAATATATAAATGGAGCCACTTACCTATAAAACAGGTTTTTAAAACATACTGCATATAAAAGATGGATTTAGCCACTGTGACGTCACTCATTGGTTTGTGAAATCCTGATTTTGAAGCCTCAAGCTGGGCATTTTCCCTTTGCACCTTTTCTTAACCAGGCATCACAAACAAGTGACAAACTTTGCTCATTTTGGTAGCAACATGTCAACCAGAAGCTAGGCCTGCCCTAAAGTATTCCCGCTTCATCATACTTCTGCAGTCTAATAGGGACTGATTTGCAACATGAACGTCATATTGTATTAGGTTAGACTTAGACCATAAACTCAACAGGAGGACACAGATAAAGTGAATGGAGGGCTCTTATTGGCCATTAAAAGGAAGGTCATGTCCATCTTTTGTATGTATGTTGTAAAAACCAGACCACAGTGATTGCACCCTAGCTGGATTAGACTAACTGGAGGATAGTCAGCAGTCTGAGCTAAAGCTAATTTGATTTTTTTTTTTTGCTTTTTTGAGCTGTTTTGCACATTTCGAAAAGGAATTTGATGCTCCAATGTCTAATTCAGTTTGATGCATGGCTTAAACAAGGCTAAATCTAATACCTCAAAGTCCTGCTGAAAGCCAACTAGTCTAGCTTGGATTTTATTAACAGTACAAACAACCCAAGAAGCTCCAACTTCAGAAACTTTTTTCTCATCTTTACTGTTTATTCTGCTGATGTTTGCCTTTTTAAAAAAGTTTATACAAAAGCAATTTCTTTTGTATACAGTATACTTAGTGTGATGACTTTTACCTACAGAAATGCGCTGCGTGTCCCGTTCTCTTTCCCAGCTGTTCCCTCTCTTTCTCACCGCCTGCATTCTCTATTTATTCTGCTTTCTTTCAGGCCCGTTCAGAGACTGTCTTGAAGCACAGGAGGCTGGCTACAGCACTAGTGGCATGTACCTGATCAGACCAGATGAAGCCGAGAGGCCCGTGCAGGCCTGGTGTGAACAGGATATAGACAATGGCGGCTGGACTGTTATCCAGAGCAGAAAAGATGGCTCAGTTAACTTCTTCAGGAACTGGGAAAACTACAAGGTGATGACAATGACACTTCCCCTGTACCGTCTCTTTTTCCCCTCTTCTCTACTTTTGGGCCAGCCTATGAATACTTGGATTAGCCAGAGCTAACAGTGTGCTGTTATATGACCCATCTAGAGGAACCACTGGGGTCTTTAGAACAACTCCCTGAGCCTGAATTTTCATGTTTTCACTTAGTAAGATATCAGTTGAAAGGTATAATGCTCTGTCAGCAGCACCAGTTGTCCAAGATCATGGGGTTTTAGCTTACCATTATGAAACTTTAGATGCCCCACTAAGAGGTATATGCTCAGCTGGAGCCCTTGCTTTCTAAACTGCCGGTAGCTTCTTGGGTGGATGGTTGGTTGACTTACTACACCACACCATATAGAGCCCGCTCATCAAAATACAGTGGGACTAAGATTGAGTGTATCACCTCTGGCAGCCTCTACAATCCTGAGTTCCATTCAGCCCGGTCAGGCTGGAAGCTAAATTGCTCTCTTCAACATCGATTTGCCTCTGCATTTCTTCCACAAAGCCACCACATGCACACACTCACACACACACACACATACACACTCGCAGCACCACAGAGTAGGCCCCAAACTGCAACCCTACATCATTCATCATCTGTTGGCTCCCCCAACTAATCCACAATCACAAACCTCAACCTCCTCCACCAAGTGAAGTGTTCTGGCGGCGCGTAGCCAGATGTAGATGGCTCGTGGTTTTTCAACACAAGTAGGCCAGTTTCACTATTAGCAATGATCCAAGAGATGTGTAGGGTTTGAGCAGTGAACTAGAATTTTGAAGATAAATGGACTTTCCAGCATAAACTATACAATATGTCTTCTTTAGTAATTTCAAAGAAAGAATGGGGTTTCTTTTGCTGTAAAGCTTTGTTCTTTATAACTTTTACTTATCTACAGAGTCATATCATCAAAAAGAATTTGTTCTAAGAGTCACTCATCCTCTTCCACAAGACCTTTTATGTTCCTAAATAATGCTCTTGTTTCTAAACTCCTGGGGCAACCACATAACAAACAGTTTGCATTATCTTCTGTAATCTTTTTGTAACGTTCCTTTTAATCTTGCTTTGACTCAGAGCGGCTTTGGCAACATAGACGGGGAATACTGGCTCGGCCTGGAAGGCATCTATGGCCTCGGGAGGCAGGGGGTCTACAAGCTGCTAGTGGAGCTGGAGGACTGGATGGGCAAGAAGGTTTACGCTCAGTACAGCAGCTTCCACCTGGAGCCAGAGAGCGAGGGCTACCGCCTGCGACTCGGCACCTACCAAGGCAATGCTGGGGATTCTCTCAGCAGCCACAACGGCAAACAGTTCACCACCCTGGATCGAGACAAGGATGCCTTCTCAGGTAAAAAAAAAAAAAAAAAGCTGGGGTCCCTTTGTGTGATGGTCTTTTTTGAAGCGTCAAATTGAAATTAATTTTTTTTTTTCATTCAATGTTGTGACCTTAGGATAATTGGAATCTGCAGTTATGGGGATTTTGAATTATTAAGTTAGCATAGATGATTTACAGTACCACAGTTACAGTGGATATAAAAGTCTACACACCCCTGTTAAAATGCCAGGTTTTTCTGATGTTAAAAAAAAAAAATAACACCACGATAAATCAGTTCAAAACTATTTCACCTTTTATGTGAACTGCAATATAACCTGTACAATTCACCTGAAAAAGTGTGCACACTCTAAAACTAATATTTTGTTGTTGCATCTTTTGTTTTAATTTCAGTATTCAGTCTTTTTGGGCACACACCTGCCATCAGTTAAGGTGACTGATTAACCCCAAACAAAATTCAGCTGCCCTAGTAGGAATTTACTGACGATTACTCAGTTGCATTCCACAGCAAACGAGAACTGAAAAAGCATCAAAGGGATCTTATTGCTCAAAGGTATCAGTCAGGAGAAGGGTACAAAAAATCCTATGGCATCACATATACCGTGGAACAAAGTAAGAGACTCATCAGGAAGTGGAGAAAGTATGGAATCACAATGATATTACCAAGAACTGGACTCCCCTCCAAAATTGATGAGAAAGATGAGACAAACACTGGTCAGGGAGGTTGCCAAGAGGCCTACAGCATCACTGAAGTACTGGTTGTTTAGTACATGTGACAACAGTCTCTATTTTTCATGAGTTTGTACTATGGGGTAGGGTTGCCATGCAGAAGCCTTTTCTTACAACGAAAAAAATCCAGGTCCAGCTAAATTCTATAAAAGGACCATGAGGTCTCCCAAAAATACGTGGGAAAATGTATCATGGTCTGATGAAACCAAGGCTGAAGTTTTTGGCAACAATTGTAATTATATTTGGCGCAAAAACAATACTGTATGTCGCTAGAAGAGCATCATATCCACAGTGAAACATGGTGGTCATGGCATCATGCTTCGAGGTTGTTTTTCTCCAGCAGGAACTGCGGTTTTAGTCAAGGTAGAGGGACTTATGAACAGTTCCAGATATCACTCAATTTTGACCCAAAAGCTTCAGATGTCTGCTAGAAAGCTGCAGCTGAAAAGGAATTTCACCTTTCAACACCACAGTGATCCCAAGCACATATCCAAATCAAACAAAAAAATGGCTTCACTAGAAGAAAATTAAAGTTTTGGAGTGGCCCAGCCGGAGCCCAGACCTAAATCCAGTTGACAGTCTGTGGGGTGACCTGAAGAGGGCCGTGCACAAGAGACGCTAAACAGATCTGGAGTGCTGGTGCAAGGAAGCGTGGTTAAATATTGCCAGGTCAAGATATGCCATGCCAGTCTGCTCAAAAACACTGAATGCTTTGATTAAAGCGGCAGGTGCTTGAACACAGTATTGGTTTTAGAATGTAGACTCCTCTTGCAACCAGCTTATTGTACATGTTTGATATCCCCCCCCCCCACCAACAGGTTTGTTACTTTTTCAACTGAATTGCACAGTTAAAGATGAAAAAGTTTTGATTTTTTTTGTTATCATGGTTTAATTTTTTTACACTAGTAAAACTTGGTACTTTAACAGGGGTGTGTAGGCTTTCTATATCCACTGTATACTTTTGCTTATTGGTCAAAAGTCAGATGACCATGAAGTACTTGGATAAAATTACTTAGCACCCTATTTAATTTGGGTTTTCTCAGACAAGTAGATTCCAGAAAAAACCCAAGCACACTATGATGCAATGGTAAGTTTTTTTTTATAGCTGGTCAGTCCTGTGCATGGAGTATATATGTAAGCAAATGATGGACTCAGGGTCTAAAAAATGATGATCTACCTTATACATGGATTCTTTCTAATGCCCAGTGAGACGCAACTCTACTGATTGCAAAAAGAAATAAGATTATTATAAGTCTGTGTGAAAAAGATCCTATGGCTCCCTTGACTTATGACATCAGTAATCATTTTGTTAAATTAGTTTGTCTGTCAGTGTTTGGTCCTGGCAGCAGGGGACCCTCGCTTATTCAATTAACATAACATAACACATCAAATCGCATTCCGAGAGAGCCCCCCCCCAGTCTCCAAATCAAAGGCTGTCATATCCTTGACAGGACGACAAGTGTCTGCAATCCACATGAATACATAGAGCCTTACTGACCTTGTATTCAAGGAGCCAGTAGTAATCCAATAACATCTGTTTAATTCAAATGTTTCTTCTTCACCAAGAACTGCAGAGACCACGTTTCTTAGATAAATACTTTAAAACTCTGATCATTCCCAGGAACTGTGCGTACAAACTGAAACTTCACAGATTATTTGAATGACTCACATTCCAGTTTGGGGCCAGAGCGGGATGGAGCACCCAAGGGTTTTTCCAACCCCTTTTTTTAAAACCCTGTCTCGGATTGTGGCAATTAAATTTGTCCAGCAAGTTGCACAGCTGGCTGAATGGTGCGAAGTGAAAAGGGGATTTAATGCCATTATGGAAATAGCATTTATGTTTGTATTGTTGACAGAAGCACTTTAAAGGTACCCTGTGGAGTTTTTGATCACTAGCATCTTTGTGTGAACACAATGCACGTTACTCCCAAAGATTTAGTACTGATCCGCTTTAAAACAAAACAGCAATGTGGCAATCAAATGAAAAAGATGTCATGCAGGTAAATATTTCTGCTAGAAGAAAACATTTGATTTTTAATTTAATTAAAAAAAAATTACAATATTCTTGGAAATGGTGTCCTTGGTAGCGTAGTGGTTTGCGCATTCGCCTTTGAAGCGAAAGGTCCCTGGTTTGATTCCAGGTGGGGACGCGAGCCCCTCTCACCATGGAGGGTTGGGTCAGGAAGGGCATCCGGCATAAAACCTCTGCCAAATTACCAGTGCGGATTAATCCGCTGTGGCGACCCCTTGGTGGAGAATACAAGGGAGCTGCTGAAAGGTACAACAATATTCTTGGAAATATTGTAGTTATAAATTTAAGCTCTGACCTTATATAATTCAAGTTCATAATTATTCTATAAACGTTGCATTGAGAGCAGTAATAAATAACCAATAAGCCACTTGGAAACTTGCCATGCCTCATGAAGCATTTTGCTTACTTCCTTCAAAAAATAGTGACCCTCACTCCTTTTCTCTTTATCATTGTAAGGTTGTCAAAAATTCATAAGCTAAAATGTAGCTTGTTAGTTAGGAAACCTAAATGTGAAAATGCATGTTACTTGTTGCTCATTAAATGAGGGTGATATTCACCTGGAAGCTCCACAGTGTTTTGCCAATAGACTAATTACACAAGGAGAGTTTGCTGTATTTTCTGGGATTAGAATTTTGATTACACATTTTAAAAATCAGCTTGACACAATATTGCATCATTTGTCGAGAATTGAGTCCACTTGTAGGCAGTGATTTTCTTGAAACATTTTTTTCAATATATTGATGTTATTTGAAGACAATACCAGATATGTACTCTCGATGAGAAGCACACTTTATCGTTAAGTTGACCAAACCCTCTGTTTCCCATCCACAGGTAACTGTGCCCATTTCCATAAAGGAGGCTGGTGGTACAATGCTTGTGGCCAAACCAATCTTAACGGTGTCTGGTACTCCGGAGGCGTCTACCGCAGCAAATTCCAAGATGGTATCTTCTGGGCCGACTATGGCGGAGGTTTCTACTCCATGAAATCTGTCCGCATGATGATCAGGCCCATAGACTGAGAAGATGCTATAAGCCAGGCTGGTCAAGGGGCAGCTATGTAGGCCAGGGCAAACTTGAAACTTCTTCTACATTGTGACTCTACATGTCCAGATCAAAGATGGAGACTGCCAACCATTGGGCAATAACCTGAACTCTCTCCTATAACGGACACAGATTCTGCGTGAACATTGATATCATAACTGATTCACACATAGAGGAATTTAACATATTCCACATGACTATTTATAGGAAGTCGTACAGCTCCTTTAACCACCTAATGTGTATGACGGTGAAGGTGAATTAAGAATATATGTGTACATTTTGCAGTAAAATGGTACAAACAGTGTAACTGATTAGGAAACCAGGATGTTTTCTCATTAGTATACCATTTCACGGAGCAGAGGCACCACATCATAGAAGAACCTCAGTTGTTCTCATTTTGTTCTCAAGGTTAGTGTCACAGGAGCTAATGCAGCTCTTCCTACCTCGCCAAGATAAACGTCTGGAGGAAACACTCATATATGGTATTTAACTTGCTATAGTTGCTGGTAGCTGGAAAAATACATTTGTTACTACCCTTATAGACTTATTTAGGCTCTGTATTCACTTCCAGATGTGAAAAAACCAACAAATTAATGAGTTGGGGTTTATATATTTGATTACATAAAAGGAGTGGCAAGTCAATTTTTAATTCCTACAATTAAAATGAACTCTATACTGCATGTCAAAGTTCTTTGTCTGAGTGCCTGAAGACCAGAAAGGATAATTTATGTGTATAATTAAGTTATCGTTACACAGAAAAAGGACCAGGTGTCCTGAGGGAAATAGTAAACGATCCTGCAGAAAATTGGACTAATTTCCTCCACTGTACTCGACAATCATTCTCCAAGTGTGCTTACACGTATGGAAATCAGTGTTATATGTTTTTCTCATTTGGCTGTTGATTAAACCTCAGTATGACTCTGTGAAATACAATCATTGTTGGGAGGAAAATAGATGGATTTACGTTTTGTTTTGAGTGGTTTTCAAGCATGAAAAGTATGCCAGCCAAGCGTGTTGAGAGTTATGGGCATTGGGACAGACAACGAGAAACACATTTCCGAAAGTCAGACGGAGATGGAGAAAGAAAAAGAGAGGAGGGAGAGGAGGAGGAGATGAACTGGGATGGAATGGATCCAAATTTCCAAGTTATTTTTTCCACGTTACCCACCCCCTACCCCTCAATCTTTCTTTCAAACACAGAGAAATGTACATTCTTTCCACACAAAAGTGCTTGAGCTGTATGTTTTTGTAAAAAAAAAATATCTTTCTTTGACAAAGTCACCGGTCCTTGCACCCTGTAATCACTGGTGTAGATGGAAAGCAGCATCATGTTAAGGAAACCATCCCTGAGGAGAGGGGTGCAGACATTTAAACCAGCGGGGGGAGCTGTGAAGAATCAACACAGCATCCACAACACACATTAAAGACAAGGAGCTTTTAGTCGCAGATCTGAAAATAGACTCGCATATTTTGCACCACAATGGCCTTCACACCCATCTCTTAAAAAACTTTTATGAAGCATGAAACATGGAGAGAGCACACCGGTCAAACTCAGCTGGACATGGCAACATGTTTATGGACACGTAAAAAAGCAGCTGCTAATAAAAAGTGGCATTATAATCTTAAATTTAAACAGCAATAAAACTTTGAACCGATGAGTCACAGTGCTTGGCAGAACTGTATTACACAACCAACAGTCACTAAATGAGAGCATTCAGGGTCACTTGAGGGGACATTCTTGATCAAGTGGTTTCTAGAGTACTTTTTTCATGTGCCATGCTTTTTTACACTGTTAACCAAGTTAAAATGTTTATATGACTTAGGTTTTAGGCCAATCCAATCGTGCCAGCCACACGTTGCTTTCGATGGCTGATTCAAACCAGTGCTGTGAGTCTTTATGGACAGATATGCGCAAGAAAAAGTCCCAGTGAAATCCGGAACCAGTTCACAGTTTGACAGTAGTCAGAGTTGTCTTAAAAATCCCTCGCTGTGTGGGCTTGTTGTTGATGAGCCAGACCATCAGTCTCTTCAAGTGGTAGCGCATGTCTGTGGATGACTGGATTCAAGCAGAGTTCAAGTCTCACAACCTGGATCACATGACTCCTTTACTTTTATTGTCGATCCCTTTTCAGCCACAGTCCAATAGAGACAACTTGAAGAATTTATATGATATTGACTCATTATCACTATCACACCTCTGTTTCCGGAGAGCATGCGTGTCTCCTTGCATGTCGATGTTGGTTTAGAAGATTTAATTTAATTAGATCAAAATATCTTGCAGGCAGAAAAATCAGATTAATGAGACAACTCTCCTATCTTTCTAATAAATATAAAATTAGCCGCCTGATAGTTACTTTACTCTAAAGTCTGGAATAGACATCCAGCCAGGATCAAAAGTTATATAAAGTGGCCACAGGCAACTCTAGAGCCAACTGATTAACATGTTATATCCCTTTTTAAAATTATAAAATGAGTAGTTGTGATTTTAGGGTAGTTTAGGGTAGAGCTACAAAAGGACACTGCACCCATGTGCACAGCACATAAGGCTACTAAAGCAACTTGTTAGTCATTCTTCTGGTTTTAAGAAAGAATGTTAATTGGAGAGATTTGTTGGTGGTTTTATTCCCTATTGTGCACCTCAAACAGCATCTTTGTGTGTCTGTCTTTACTTTTTAGTGCAATTTTTAGATGTCACAGTGTTTTAAATTTTAACTTTTCGATTAAATGATGACTAAGAGGTTAATCTTTTTAGGAATTTAATTTCTACTAATGAGAGTTGATTGATCTGTTGACACACTCAGCAAGAAAGTGAATAAGGGCATTTAATGGAATGTAAAACTATTTGTTTAACTACAAATCTAATGTAATCTAATTCAACTTTTAATGTTTTGCAGACATTAAACCTTCTCTCCAAAAGGTCATGTGGATCCAAACCATGGCTAGTGGCCAAGAGCTCAAGCCTTTCCTTTAATTTGTCATGACAATACATAGTGCATATATCTGAAGTAGCAATGCACTGGCTACTTCGTTAGATATACCTCGTTAGTACCAGGTAGGTTGGACCCCCTTTTGCCTTCATGATTGCCTTAATTCTCCATGGTGTATATTCAACAAGATGCTGGAAACATTCCTAAGGGATTTTAGCCAGTATTGACTTTAAAGCATCACACACTTGATCCAGATTTGTCAGCTGCGCATCCATGAGGCAAATCTCCCATTCCACCACATTCCAAAGGTGCTCCATTGGATTGAGATGTGGTAACTGCGGATGTTATTTGAGTACAGTCAACTCATTGTCATGTTCAAGAAACCAGTTTGAGATTATTTGAGCTTTGTGACATGGTGTGTTATCCTGCTGGAAGCAGCCATCAGAAGATGGGTATGCTGTGGTCATATGGACATGGTCGGCAACAATACTCAGGTTAGGCTGTGGCTTCTAATTATGACGCTCGGTTGGTGCTAAGGAGCCCAAAGTACGCCAAGAAAATATCCCCAATATCATTACACCACCACCTGCAGCCCGAACTGTTAATACAAGGCAGGATGGATGCATGCTTTCATGATTTTTACACCAAATTCTGACCTTCCTATCTAAATGAAATCAAGACTCATCAGACCAGGCAACATTTTTTTCATCTTCTATTGTTCAATTTTGTTGAGCCCCTGTGAATTATAGCCTCAGTTTCCCGTACTTAACTCACAGGGGTGCCACCAGGTATAGTCTTCTGCTGCTGTAGGCCATCTGCTTCAAGTTTCAATGTGTTGTGCATTCAGAAATGCTTATCTCTATATCTTGGTTGTAATGTTGTCGTAATGTTTTTTTGAGTTACTGTTGCCTTCCTATCAACTCAAAGCAGTATGACCGTTCTCCTCCAACCTCGGGCTTAAAAAAAGCATTTTTTCTCAGAGAGTTTCTGCTCACTGGTTATTTTGTCTTTTTCGGACCATTCTCTGTAAATCCTAGAGATGTTTGTGCAGGAAAATCCCAGCAGATCAGCAGTTTCTGAAATACTCAAACCGGCCTGTCTGGCATCAATAACCATGCCAAAGTCGCTTAAATCACCTTTATTTCCCCTTCTGATGCTCAGTTTGAACTTCAAGAGGTTGTTTTGACCATATCTGCATGCCTAAATGCACTGAGTTGCTGCCATGTGATGGCTGATTAGATATTTCAGTTAATGAGCCACTGAACAGGTGTACCTAATAAAGTGCTGATGACTCTAAATAAAGCATACAGAAATGAATAACTGTGACCTGCACACACACACACACACTTTCTTTTTTACAAAGTGTGCTAAGATGATCAAGTGCAGGCTCGTACACTGTTCTAGACACTAGCCATCCTAGCTCACTTGTTCTTTAAATCCTTCCCTTTCTATACTTTCATAGAAACTGGATGTTTGGTCCATCCCATCCTCCGCTGCTGACCACTAAGCTGCTCTACTGGATTTATTTCAATACAAATTTTGCCAGCTTGACCAAGGAAAAGAACCATGATTATAACAGACCACCTTCCTGTTGCAAATCTGCCTCTAAAACTTCAGTACCAGCCACCCCACAGATCAGCCACTGTGGGTTGCTCCATCACCACATGAGCGGTAAGTGAAGCCTTCCAATAACTTTGCCCATGGCACACTGAACCCTCACATTTTAAGCAACCTCTGGGGAATATGGAAATGCCTGATTAACCCACAAAAACCAACCCCCTGCACCATCCCACGCTGGAGCCCTGAAGGTGACATCCTTGGCTCCTGCGAGGGGACCACACTCAGGCTTGTACCAACTCAAATACTTGGTCAGCAGACTGGGAATGGGCGAGCGCTGCTACAGTGTGGTCCTCTGAGAACCACTGCAGGTTTCAGAGGTGAAAGCCCTCCTTGTCACTGAGTGAAGGTTCACTGTCTACATATTTCAGGCTCGGAAGATCCCCGACAGTTTGCTGCTGTTTGCTAAAAGACATCTGCTGTTGGGGAAATGTCCGTGAGAGTGACTCATTAGCCCTCAGAAGCTCACTGAGTGTCAGGAGCAAATCAACAGGCAGGATGTGGAGCTGTTTTCTTTGAAAATAAGCTCCATGACTAATTTTTGCCTTGACTGGCACAGTGAAAAAACTCCATAATTAAGTTTGCTCCTAAGTGATTTCAACCTTAGCAGACACTTGTTTAAGACGGATGAGCATACGGAAGGATCTGGGAAGGCTTGCTTTGCTGCAGACAGCTACAGTTGTCACTCTCCCTATCAGAACGACACTTTGTTTAGCCGCGAAGCCCACAAGTAAGGGCTAAGACTGTGAAAATGAGCTTTATTTTACCCATGATTTTTTCTCAGAAATAAGTTGATCTAAGCAGCAAACAGAAACCAGAAATAACAAACAAAAAGACTTTTGAGACATAAGACATGTGCTCCTTGAGTTTCAGCTGCTTACTATCAAAAATTTCATCTGTTAAATACATCTAGTATTAGTGACCGCAAATTCAGATGGTTTTCATTGTTCCTGTGTTTGGCACGACACGCGTGTTTACTCTAGACTAAAGCCTCGAAACTCTTTAGACGATCAAATGGATATCCTTTGTAAAGTATGACCTCAGAACACTGTGGCGTCTGCATTTACTGCGGGCCCACTAATAGCCTACAGTATGTCTGTACATGTTCTATGATTGCACTTATTTTGATGAATGACGTGAGTCAGATGGCCTCTTAAAGGCTTCTCGACCGCCAGGGTAGACACAGGCAAGGGGGGGGGGCGATCGCCTTGATGACTCAACTGCTTTTGCGCCGAAGTTAAAAGAGGGAAAAACAAAAGGGCGTCCTGCTTGAGAGATGTATTAGCCACAAAGGACAACATAAGGAACCACAGAAATGTTTTCTGTCGAGTACAGTTGAAAAATGGGGCTTCAAATTTTAACCGGCAACTCAACAACTACATCTTGGTGAGAGCAGAAGAAATACAATGTGTAATCACTTCATAGAAGGGTACCTCCAAAGTGAGTGACTTTCTAAAGCAGTGGTCACAATGGGACATGATTTAACTATTTTTAAAGAAACTTTTCCATGATTATAATAAAACTATTCTGATTTTTTCAAATGGGTATGCTTAATACTGGAAGGAAATTATTGAGGTCACTAGAAATGCTACTTCTGCTACTGCTACTTCCTCTGTAAGAGGGCTAAAACAAACTTGGGATTTACTTAGTAAAATTATCGGAAGATCCTGAGGGGGACAGTATGAAGTTTCACTAATTTTGTTGCTAAAGGTTGCAACACGGCTTATTGTTTATGGAATTTTCTTTGTGCCTTTGTCGGCCCAGGCTCGAAAGCCATATCAGCTCATACTACGTCCCGAAATAAAGGGGGTTCATTGTCAAACAAAAAAAGATTGCCATGATTCTGCCAGGGGAAGGAAAAAAAACAAACTAGAAATAGATGGAAATGTGCTGGCTTGGAACAGAAATTGCTGCTGTACTGCTTTTCTTAAAGACATCAAACTTGCAAGCCTAAAAACAGTTACACTCAGCTCTTTTGCACCAAGTGGAGGCTAGTGGGAGAGGTTTGGTGTCAGGGTTGAAATATATTGTTTCATCAGCATTAACTAGGTCTGTAGAAAACTTTTCAAGGCAAACTTCTCCTGTGTGTGCTCATGGGATTTCAAGTTATCCCACATTGCCATCTAGTGGTAGAGTTGTTTTTGAAGCAATCCATGCCTTAGTCTTTACATACACTGTGGGCAGAAGTATTGGGCCACAAGTCTTAATTGTTGAATTCAGGTGTTACATTCAGTCCCATTGCAACGGGTCTATAAAATCAAGCACCTAGCCATGCAGTCTGCCTTTAGTGTAAGAATGGGTCCTTCTAAAGCGCTCACAAGAGGATGCCACCGCTGCAATAGATAATGTACCTTAGGCTTGCTCGCTTGTATTTCCCCCCCAAGGGCGTGTTACAGCAGATTAATCCGCATTAGTAATTTGGCAGAGGTTTTACACCAGATGCCCCTGCTGATGCAACCCTCCATGGTGAGAGGGCCTTGTGTCCTCACGAGTCAGTTCATGAAATTTCTTCCCGCCTAGATATTCCACAGTCACCTGTCAGTGGTATTATTGTAAAGTGGAAGCACTTGGGAACCACAGCAACTCAGCCACAAAGTAGCAGACCACTTAAAGTTACGGAGAGAGCTTGCTGAGTGTTGAGGTGCATAGTGCATACACTGTAAGTCGCCGATGCTCTGCTCACTCAATAACTGCAGTGTTCCAAACCTCCGCTGGCATTAACATCAGCACAAAAACTGTGCACCCGGAGCTTCATGGCATGGGTTTCCTCAGTTGAACAGCTGCATACAAGCCTTACATCACCGAGCACAAGGCCAGGTGTTGGATAGAGTGGTATTAAGCATGCTGTCACTGGACCCTGGAGCAGCTAAATATGTTCTGTGTAGCAATGAATCACAGTTCTCTGTCTGGCAGTCTGATGGATGAGTCTGGGCTTGGTCAATGCCAGGAGAATGTTACCTGCCTGACTGCATTGTGCCTAAATGTGGTTGAGCAGGAATAGCACTATGGGGTTGTTTTTCTGGGCTTGGCCTGGGCCCCTTAGTTCCAGTCAAGGGAAATTTGAAGGCTTCAGCTTATCAAGCCATTTTGGACAATTCTACTTCCGACTTTGTGGGAACAGTTTGGAAACGGCCCTTTTCTCTTCCAGCATGACTGTGCACCAGTGCACAACCCAAGATCCGTAAGGCATGATGGGATGAGTTTGGTGTGGAAGAATTTTACTGGTCCTCACATAGTCCTGACCTCAACCCTTTTGGACACCTTTAGGAAGAATTAGAATGGAGATTGTGAGCCAGCGTCACAGTCTGCTGTGGTGGACTCAGTATGCAGATGGACACAGGAGTAAGAGTTCAGATGTGTTTAATGGCAGCAAAGCAGTGACTGGCAGAGTGGGCTGAGTGTGGGTAGCTTTCCAGGCAGAGGGTTCCATGGGCTTGAATGATTCCAAAGTCCAGTCTTCCAGATCAGCAGTCCAGGATCTAGATTCACTGATTCACTGAGCAGCACTAAGTGGGTCCAGCAAGGTTTAAAAGTAGTCCCAACAAGCACCAGAGGTACTTGGCAGAGCACTGGAAAACAGGGGTAAGTAAACTTGGAGATGCAATACGTCAAAGCAGGAACCATGGAAAACCATGCTGTAGTTTTCCTCAACATGATTCCAACAGAAAGTTGAGGTGACAGCCAGACTTCAGTACAGAGGGCGATGACTCATGAGAGTCAGGTGTGCCAACCAGACTCCGCCCCAGCCACACCCACTCTTAAAACTAAGCACAACTGGTTAAAGCTCACAGCCACGCCTGAGAGAGGAGACACAGAGAGAAGGCAGGTCTGGACCTGGAGGGCGGGGAACCACGACAGCCGGGCCTTTTCGCCCAGCACCATTGTCTGACCTCACAAGTGCTCTTCTGGATGAATGGGCAAAAAAAAAATTTAAAAATCACACAGGCACACTCCAAAATCTTGAAGAAACCCTTCCCAGAAGAGTGGAATCAGTTATAGCTTCAAAGGAGGGGGGGGGACGAACTCATGAATTTAGAATGGGATGTCATAAAAACTCCTGCTGTCCCAATACTTTTGTCCACATAGTGTGTGCTTTTTATTGAAATGATTTAAATTGCATTTATTAGAACGTGTTTGTTCCCTTCCTTTTATATTTATATTTATTTTGCCTTGGTCTCCACATTATTTATTTTGGATTTTTCATAATTTTTACTTTCATTTAATGAGTTTTTTTTTTTTAAATATACAAAAGACGTGTTAATACTACTTGTTAGCAGTTATTCTAACGCGTTCCACTCATTTTGTGAAACTCGTGTTCTTCAATAAAGTTTGTATTCGAAACGGAAAATAAGGGCGGTGTCGCCGGACGATGACGCAATTGTAGTCTTTAAGCGCGCCATGGCGGTTCATGCTAGCGAGCTGGAGATTGCGAAGAAGAATTTAACGGATGCAATTGGCGATAATGTCAAACAGTGAGTGAAACGTTGTTTGTGTACACGTCCTCTGTTGTAGTCGTCAGGTCCTGTCCCGTTTCTTCGCCGGCGGTATGAAAAATGAGGAGCTTTAGTGGACTGCGCCTTGTGAAAATTAGCAGCTACAGTTTGCAGCATTTCCCTCGTTACTGAGACATAAACGTAGCGGCTGTTTAGTGTCTTTTTATGCCTCTCAGTGAGGTAAGTTACCATTATTGGGTGCTCGCGTTCTGACTTCATGGCAGGTTTTTGCAAATGCAGCGCAATGATATTTAGAAACGTGCCCCGAGTTAGCAAGAAGAGGACAAAACAGACAGCTGTTTGTCATCAGGCTCATTGGCGAAGGAGACGATGGCGTGCAAAGCGTGTGTGTCCAATATCACTTCGTGTTGTAAATGCACCTTAACTACTGGACTCATGTTTGTTCTGTGTTGGATGTGTGCTGTTTGTTTCCTCCCTGCAGTTACTGGGCGAACCTGAAGCTGTGGTTCAAACAGAAGATCAGCAAGGAAGAGTTTGACATTGAGGCACGTCGACTGTTGGCACAGGAGAATGGTTGGTATCAAGGAACAGGGGTGGGCAATGTGACTTCTTCTTTCGGCTGCGCACATTAGGGGGTCACCACAGCGAATCAGCTGCGTCACCTCCGCCTCGTCCTGTCCCTTGCATCCTCTGCATGTCCTCCTTCACTACATCCGTCAGCCTTCTCTGTGGTCTTCCTCTTCTCCTTCAGCATCCTTTGTCTAAATAGAACCATCTCAGCCTTGCCTCTCCGAGTTTATCTCCAAACTTCTCAAAGTCGCTCTGTCCCTCTGATGTGCTCATTTCTAATCCTGTCCAGCCTGGTCACTCCCAGCAAAAATCTCAACATCTTCAGCTCTGCCACCTCCAACTCTGCCTCCTGTCTTTTTGTCAGTGCCACCGTCTCCAGACCATACATCATCAGCAGGTCTCACTACTGCCTTGTAAAGCTTTTCCCTTTCACCTCACTGCTATTTTATAATAATATATAAGTCTTAGTGTGTGATCCTAAAAGAGGGTACCGATTGATACTTTTTATTTGTAGTATAGAATTGCTGTATAATAATTTTAAATTAAATCTACATTTGAAATTTTGTATACTCTTAAACAACACTGTGGCAGCAACTGAAAGAAGAAAACCTATAACTATCATGCACACATCTAATGGGATAACAAAGGTAATCTGTCAGATTCTGCCGTGTATGCAGTCAGTATTTTACAGACTTGATGAATATAATAGATCTACATTATTAATAGTAGATGATTAATATTGTAGATCCTTCCAGCTCTTAAGGGCATACTCATTCATACAGCACTTTTAATACTATGCTACTGTACAGTGCTTTTCCTGTTACAGACACTCAAACCACTGCTCTGTTTGCAGCAGCTGTGATAGTGTCAGTCTGTATTTTGTGTTTAACCTCTTCATATTTTTCCTCATATGTTTTCTCTTCCTTTGTAAAATCAGCTGCTTTGCTGCCAGCGGACTAATTCACGTTTATAATTGATCAGGTGCTGCCAGCACCACCAATTTCATGTGAACGTGCTCGTAGCTGGATTGAGAAACCCTGTGGCCTGACTTATCGAGCTGATAAACACCTTCATGTGACGACTTACCCTAATCACCAATGTAAGGTGAAATGCAGCCAGATGACGGAAAGATGTCCTGGTTATGCTGAAGTGGCTTTGTAGTACGGGCCTCTGGCTGAACCTGGAAAGTTGTCAACAAATGGTGGAAAGTGGACTAGCAGTGTGGGACAGATGACATTGGCTGGAAGCAGTACGGTTCTGCTGTACCTTGATATAGAGAATATTTGGCAAATTACGTACAACGACGCAACCAAAGCAATGTGCAGCCACAGTCTGCACAGCTGTGTGCACGCTAGCCTGCAAAGAAGAAGAAAAAGGCTACTGCTGCTAACACTACCCACACTTGGTAACTAATCTGGTGTTTGTGTGTGCAGTGTTACACACAGCGCAAAGTGTCACCCATTTAAGTAATGTTTAAAACCCAAGCTGATTATCAAAGTATGTGAATAATGGTTTCAAATAGTTCTTAAATGTTAAACCGACTAGTCACTTAGTGGCAAGAACATCCGTAGTAATTATGTTTTCTGACGCCACAAAAGCAGAGCAGAATATGACGTGATAGACCTTTTTATTTTGTCATCTGATACATATCGTCATATTGCGAAGCCCCATCGAAGAATAGCTATTAGTGATGATGTTTAATATATATAAAACATGTTTTATTCTGTGTTTCCCTTTTTCTTCCAGTTCATGTTCACAATGATTTCCTCCTGGCTATTCTCACACGGTGCCAGATCATTGTCTCCACACCAGGTGCGTGTTTTGTGGGTTTTTTTTTTTTTTTCCAACCGT
>VUQH01017919.1:5476-25466 GCA_015106775.1 Etroplus canarensis | reverse complement strand
ATATATATATATATATATATATATATATATATATATATATATATATATATATATATATATATATATATATATATATATATATATATACACATACATATACATATATATATATGAAGCACAGTGTGTAAGGTTTGGAGATGGTGGCACTGACAAAAAGACAGGAGGCAGAGTTGGAGGAGGCAGAATTGAAGATGTTGAGATTTTCCCTGGGAGTGACCAGGATGGACAGGATTAGAAATGAGTACATCAGATGGACAACTCATGTTGAGAAGTTTGAAGACAAAGTCAGAGAAGCAAGGCTGAGATGGTTTGGACATGTGCAGAGGAGAGATAGTGGATGTATTGGACAAAGGATGCTGAGGATGGAGCTGCCAGTCAGGAGGAGAAGAGGAAGACCACAGAGAAGGTTGATGGACATAGTGAAGGAAGACATGCAGAGGGTTGGTGTGAGGGAAGAGGATGCAAGGGATAGGGTGAAATGGAGGCAGATGATCTGCTGTGGCGACCCCTAACGGGAGCAGCCAAATGAAGAAGAAGATATGAAGCACAGTACAGTATTCATAAGCCTAATTTCCACTGCACGGAATGTCTCAACTACAGTCAAACTTCTTTGGTTTTTCATTGTGGATACTACCTGATACTTATTTTGGTACCAAGCACTTAAGTCAGGTTTCCAAGTAAACTCAGCTGACACTGCATACTTATTAGTCAGAGAGAATCTTCACTAGAATCCTAATGTGTGCAACACTGGATGTGTGATGCAGGACATCATTCCCAAGCAACAAGCAACAATTATCATTCTGACTAACAGCCATATACTTAGAATCAAGAACACAATCCCATTCATTCCCATTGTTTCTGATGATAATGATCAGTCCCACAGCTGACACTATAAGTTGAGAAAATTACTTTATCAGAAGGAAGTCAAGTAGTGTCATTTGATGTAGATATAACTTTGACAGTGTGTGTTTTTGTGTGTGCTTGGAAAATTAAAATACACCCATTCAGGTTTAAAAAATAAACTAAAGGCTATTCAGTGGCTGGGGGTTCCTCCTGAGCATGTATTTGTGATATATAAAAATGTTGTCTGTGCTGGTGTCATCAGAATATGGCACAATGCATAATACATAATGAGAGCAATGAAGATAATTTCATACTAAACAAAATAATGCAAAAATTATTTATTATTATAGTATTAATTACCATTTCATTGTTTAACAGTATAATAACAATTGACTATGGTGTTAACTTGTGACTGAAGTTCAAGGGTGCAACATGTTAAATATTTTAAACAAAATGTTTTTGATGTTTACATATTTACATGCAGCATTTTGCAATCTAATCTATGTAACAAGTTATGTCTCTCATGATCCCTGTCTGTCCATGGGTTTTGAGTTCTTTGGAGTTTTGGAAAACATTCTTTAGGACTGTTTTCTTTTGGTTTTTATTGTGATCAATGTTCTTAGCTTATTCATTTGTGTTTGAGGTTTACATTTTTATTTAAATCATAGTACCTTTAGTCTATAGTTCTTGGATTCAAATTCTAGTTTCTGTTAGTAATTTTTGGAATCTGTTTGATCCTCTCAGCATTCTATTTAATCTTTCTATGTTCCCAGGAATTACTTAATCCATGTTTAAAATGTATTTATATGCTTTGTATTCCCCTCTTTCAGTAATGGCTAGTTATTATTTTCCTGTTTAGTCTGTTAAGTAGTTTCCTCTCATGTCTTGCTTTGAGTTTTACTTCCTCCCGTGGCTCATTGTCTTGATTATCTGCACCTGTGTCTCATTTCCCTCAGCTGTCTCCACTTTGTGTATAGACACTCCTGCAGTCCCTGTAGCCTTTGTCAGCTTGCCTGTTGTTATTTTTCCTGTGATGGTGCAGCGTACATTGTTAGTTTGGGATTTTTTAATCTTTGTACTGTAATAAAGTTTACTTTTTGTCACTTCACATCCCATTTTCATGTGATACCACCTTCAGACCAAATTGTGACAATGTCACATGCTGGTTCTGTGCAATATTAAAGCACTAGTTCAACATTTTGTGGAACTGACTGATTTTCTCACCAAAACCTTGGATCTGTCTGAAGGTAAAATCATTGAGTCTCATTATTATCACTGAGTCTTGTTAATACTATAACTGACCTTGCGAGACAGCCAGCTGAAAACCCAGAATGTTGCTGACTAGAACTGACCTGAAAATTACAGCTTATTACAACATTTCCCTTTTTTGGAAGTAAACACAGAAGCTATAACTTCTTAGGCTGAGAGAAGCAGAATGTATAAAAACCCTGAGGAGAAAAAGTCAGGCTGTTTTTTGTTTTTTTTTTCAAAATTTATACTGAGCCTCGCTGACACTCTACGTATAGCCTTCTTGAAAGGAAACATGTCTATCTATCTAGCTATATATCTAGCTATCTATCTATCAGCAGTTACAGATATTTGGCTTTCGAGTGATATTTCAGGATGCACCTAAAATGCACCATAACCTTTACAGTTGAACTTAATTTGAACTTCTCTACACTTCTGAAAGCACATGTCCAACTGTTCAGTGAGTAAGTAATTTTTGCATAGCTTGCTGTTCTCTAACAAGGTGATTAACTGCAAAATCCGCAACTGGTGTTTGATCCACGAATTGACCAATAAACTTTCTGGTTCAACTAGAACTGGTATTTAAACAGTCCTCTTTATCATGCTGTTTGCATTTTGACATCACAAGACCAAGACAACACGTAACAATTGATCAGCAATGCCTCACCATTGCAAGGCTTCAAACAGGATGTTCTCAGAGGGAAGTGGCCACTGAGCTAAGAGTGTCACAGAGTGTCATCAGCAGGTTGCAGCAGAGATATAGAGAGACTGGAAGAGTCACAGAAGTCAAGCTGTAATTGATGGTCAAGGACACATGACAAATTATTGAGACACTGACATTTTTTGTTGTGGTAAACCCACCACTGCTGTTGGCTTTTGTTTCAATACATTGTTTGAGATGAGGAAATCACCATTGCATGCTTCTACTCAAATGCTCTACTTTCATGATATAATATCACTGTAGTGTGAACTGTTTACATTTATGATAAATTTTACCCAAAAGTCAAATATCCTTAACTTTTTGTGAGTAGTGTACTGTGTGTGTGTGTGTGTGTGTGTGTGTGTGTGTGTGTGTGTGTGTAAACCAAGAATACTTAACTATATCCTCAAGTAAATAGTCATATTTAACAACAAATAAATTAAAATGTCTTCTTAGCTTTCTCAAAACAATCATCACCTAACAATCAGTCTCTATTCCCATAAATGTTTGAAGAGAGTACCTAGGTTAGTTTCGTGGGTTTAGGGACTGACTGCCTTATAGCTAAAATCATAAAAATAACTGTACATACAGTACAGCATGACCTCCTGAGTCACTTTAGATGCTGCCTGTTGTTTAATCTCTCCTTTCCATTTGACTGCTTTGCATGTACATTTGCTCTTGACTGAAATGCACCCACTGAGCAGAAACACTTATTGTGTGAAATTTCTTCAGTGTGCCGGATATCTTCAGCAAACCTTATTCTAATTCATGTAATCCTCAGAGATGGCACAGGCCCAGCATGCAGCCATTCAGAATGCACCAGTGCCCTCAAATGCCTGCTCAGTCCCAGAACGCAGACAGTAAGGGCCTCTGGGTAATTTCACACTCTGTTATATGATTTTGTTCAGAAATAATATGGGTTTGGAGAGAAGTTTGAGCTGACTTCAAAGAGGAAAAAAACATATTGGTGTTCCTGAAATTTTACCTTACATGAGTGTAGCTTTGATTCTCTAGAACGACTAATACATATCAAATGAAAGCAAATCTGTTTACATATGAAGTACAGAAGCTGCAATGATTATGATTTTGCAGCATCATAAAGACCTGACTTGAGCGTTATTACCTTACAACAACCAATGTATTTAGTCACATGAAGCTAAAGCAACAGTATTATTGAAATACAATCCAGGAACTGTGCTACATGTCTCATGATGACAAAAAAAAAAGAATATACAGAAGGAAAGCATCTAAGACGTCCTTAATATGTTTCCTCAGAACATTTGGCTGCAGGGCATCACTGGGTGACACATGTACACAATAATAGAAGAATAAAAGAAGCATAGGCCCATATAATAGCTTTCATGGCCATTAAACTTTTAAAGGCAGACATAAATAATATGGTTAAATGTGCTGCAGGTTTCCCCTTGTCCCAGATCACCAGACTCACAGATTAGATTTCTAAACTAGATTGATTTGCACAGACATGACCAATGGCATTAATGTGATAATGCATCATGGGTCAGTGTACTGTTATGGTGGTGGGGAGAATGACTGTGGTCACAATTACGTGACTAGGTTTCTGTTCATATGGCAAACAACACAGAATTACTGCCAAGCAAAGGTTCTCAAGGTAACCTAATGCTCTGTCATTGAAACCCATCTCAATTAGGCTGAGGCTGGACAGGTGCCTGGGAGTTGACTGATTGGCTCTTCCCTCCACATCCCAATGTTGTGATGTTGCTGTTTTCTTAGAGAAAAAATTGGAGTTCTTTAAATTGAGTTTCTCTGTGTTGTTCAATAAAAGGAGAGACAGTTATTAAGTCTTGAATGTACAAGACAAGGCCTTTCTGATGTGAAAACAGATTCACTCTACTCTTAACAGTACCTAACTGATTCATTTGATCACTGCTGCACACTAAGCATACTAGTGTGTTTATTAGAAGAAATTAAACTAAAATCACAGCTGGTTGTGGTCTTGACCTGTCCACGGAATATCTTTGCCTCTCACCTATTGTCTTCTGGGATTGGCTTCAGTGCTACTGAGACCTATTTGATAAGTGATTTCATTTGTATGTCTTCATTAGTTTTATTAATAATGATGGTAAAAAGTTGTAATGATAATCATGCATGTTTCACATAAAACAACAGCTGAGTCAGATTTGGAGCCTTTTTTTTCAACTAAGGCATGGCTTGTTTACAACCTGCAGGGGTCTGACAGTGTGTGTTTTTCATAAGGTCATGTTAAATTAAGCAGGAAATAATCTGTGACGACTGTCATAAAAACAACAAAGAGAGTAAATAACTCATAACCATCTTCATGGATTTCCATGGTGTTTTTTTAAGCAAATGTTCACAACTGCATATATTGTTCTAATCCAGCTACAGGGGACCACAAGTCAATGTGATACTAGTGCTGGTCCCAAGCCCAGATAAATGGGGATGGTTGTGTCAGGAAGGGTATCCAGGGTAAAATTTTTGCCAAAATAAATATGGGGATAAATAATAGGATTTCCATACTGGATCAGTTGAGGCCAGTTAAAAAAGTGCTGTTGTCTAGCTGGATGCCGCTAAAGACTATGCTACAGCTGGTCGAAGAAAAAGAAGGAGAAGATGGAGATGGTGTATTAGGAATCAGTAAGAGAGAAGGCTGGAGCTGCCAGGCAGAGGGAGACTTCAGAGAAAGTTCATGGATGTAGTGAAGGAGGACATGCAGAGAGTGGGTGTGACAGAAGAAGATCCAAGGGATAGAGGAGAGGGAGGCAGGCAATCTGTTGTGAGGACCCCTAAAGAATGCAGCCAAAA
Organism: Etroplus canarensis; assembly: GCA_015106775.1. Lineage (NCBI taxonomy): Eukaryota > Metazoa > Chordata > Actinopteri > Cichliformes > Cichlidae > Etroplus > Etroplus canarensis. The sequence continues at coordinate 19,873 of VUQH01017919.1, read as the reverse complement.
GAAGCATAAATTGTTCTACAAACAATAATGGCACTAGTTATTGAGCAAGCTATAAGATCAAGTTTTTGGTCAGTTTGGTGCAGTATGGTTTTCGAATTAACATGAAATTAACCAAGGAGCTTTCTCAAGTAAAATGGGGTTTAATAAAGGTGTATTCTGAGTTTTTTACTATGGCTTCCTATCGGGTCTCTACTTTTCTTTGCTTTATTTTATGCAATTATTTTAGTGTCCCCAGTAGCATACTGCTTTGTGCATTCGCCTTACAAGCAAAAGGTCCCTGGTTTGATCCCAGGTGGGGACACAAGCACCTCTCACCATGGAGGGTTGCGTCAGGAAGAGCATCAGGCATAAAGCCTCTGCCAAATTACCAATGCAAATTAATCTGCTGTGGCGACCCCTTGGTGGAGAATACAAGGGAGCAGCCGAAAGGTATATTTTATATAATTATTTATTCTTTTTGGAAGCACACATATATTTCTGATCAAATGCTGCTCTTTTGCTTCACTTAAAATGAATTAAAAAAAGAAAAACCTTAAATTAATAACCACTGCAATCTCCATCATAAAATGACAAGGCATGGCAAACTTACATGTTTGGTTTAGAGTGGGGGTGACAGAAGAGGATGCAAGGGATAAGGTTGATAGAGAATCTGTTGTGGCAACGCCTAATGGCAGCAGCCAAAAGAAGAAGTCGTTGTTGATTGAGATGCTAGTTCCTGCTCACGGTGTTTTAAATTAACTTTTAAAAATTCCACAATCTACCTTCTCTTGATTCTTGCCTGGCTTGTTACATGGTACTCTTTACTGTTTGGACTAAGTCTGCAGTGATTAAAGGAGACGGAGATGCATGAACTGGACCTTTATGTCCTTTCCTACATGGCAGAAAACACGACGGACATTTGGATAGCTGTTGCGTTGAAACTTATACAGTAAATATGTAAACATGTTATGGTTATTAACATTAAGTTAATAGCCAATGTCACACATAGATTACATAAAGGGAAAGGCCTATCAGGTAAGGAGAGTATCTCTCCACCTCAGATTTTAGCTTCTCATCATGAGTTAATGATTAGTACACTGTATTTTTGCTATGTGGACTTATGAATGCTGGGCAGTCTTAGTTGAATAGGGGATTTTCCAAAGGTTCAGATTTAGGGTGGAGCCCTAGATAATTCTGATTTGACTACTATCTAAGATGTTATGCTGGCTGCTCTGAAATTAGAGGAGATATAATAATTCAGAATAGACTTGTATAAACTCTTCAGTTTATCATAACAAAATAGAGGTAACTGTGGTGAAATGTGAAGCCCGCTTCCAATGAACCTCCACACTGTCAAAAGAAAAGCAGTAGTTGGCAAGTTCACCTGCATTAGAGGAGACAAATGGTAGTCTGTATCATGCCAAGACTTACTAAGGGGCTGGCAGTGACAATAGTTTCACACTGGGAATTGGTGACAAATTCTTCATCATTTTCTTGGAAAATACATTGTAAATTAACAAATACTTGTTTGGCCACAGCCAAGACAGCAGCACAGAGGTGTTAGTACATTTTAAGCATCACTACACAGACTGAAATAATGGTCAGTGCCTTGTGTGTGATGGCAGACACAGATACAACAGGTAGGCATCCAGGAGGTACTTTTTCCATTTCAAGAGTTTTGGCACTGGAACTCACTGATGGATAGAGCATATCAGATATCAGATATAAGGAGGACAGTTTCACACTGTCAAGTCAAGAATATTAGTCAGAACCGGTAAATTCCAGCTTTCTCTCATGCTGCTACTTGAGCAAAAACAGACCTGGGGGTTTGGCTGAGAACTTAGCCCCAAAAGTGTGATTGTATTAATATTCTTTTGATTCACCATAATCATCATTTAAAATATACCTCTCTTATTTGAATCATGCAGGACGTTTATTATATAAGCCGATCATTAAGTGAATCCTTGACACAACCTGTGCATGGGTTAATGTCTGAATTCTTAGTTCCACATTAACCTTAATTAATTTGATTCATTTCAATTTTACCAAAGGGGACTGTTAATTCAAATTATTAAATATTAATCCATATACTATTAAACCCAATCTAGTATTATAAAATATTTTTAGTGTAAAGTTAGTCTATCTTCTTAAAGGAATGCTGGGTAATGTGGGACTGACAGCAAGTTCCAACTGTGTGCTTTTAATTTGATGGAGAATTATCTTTCAGTTTACATTTAGACCACAAACTATGATTTTCATATGTCTACAGTTCACTTAATTTCCTTGATCTCCAATTTGACCTTTTTCACTCATGGAATTCCTGCAGCATTCTCTAGCAGTCTGATAATGGGTTTCAAAAGAGGCTAAAATTATGTTTTACTTTAATAGGCACATGGGGAAAAGGGCAAAAATTATGTTTTACCCTTAATGGTTTTGTTGGATAAAAGTGATGAAGAGTCAGTTCTACTGGAAGAGAAAGCGTTATACTGTTCTCTGCTTCAACAGCTGGAAAAGAACTTGGTATTCTTTAACCCAAATTAAAGTATATGTCTTACGTAACAGCACTCCCTTTTACAGGGCACAAAGCTCTTCTTTGTTTCCAAGACCAAAAAATAAACTGCTACATCTGTTCACAGCTCAAATTTATTTTAGTTTAGTTTACTTTATTGCTCATAAAAGGCAATAACTCATCTTAGAATGAGAATGAGCACGGCATGTAATTAAATGTTGTATTCTCTTACTGTTGGTTATTTTGTGAACTCATGTTAATTGAAGAACATTTACTGTTAATTTGTCAGTGCTAGATTAAAATGGGGTTTAGAACCTGAGCAGACAAGAGAATTATGTAGCCATTCACCACTGAAAAAATCAGTTTTCATATTAAATTCAGATGTGTAGTCAATTACACAGTATTTAATCTTTGCAACCATAAACAACTTCTTAGAAAAATCTGTGAATATTTCTTCAAGGTTTGCTATGGCTGCTATGTCTTAAGTATATATTCCTGGTTCTGTAAAACTGATCCACTTTCCCAACCAGCTGGCAACACAGGAAGGTCACACTCATACACAGAGCAGGAGAAAGGGGCATATGTGGGAAAGAGGGCAGAAGAAATGGGAGCAACAGTAAATCTGGGACACAGCTTGAGCTGATCTCCACAATGTAGTACACAAGGAGCGAGAGATGACTGAGATGGCTGAGAAATGTTAAAGGAGTGAGTACTGTAGATGGTCAAATGAACTAAGTTCTAACCTTTACACTGCAGGTCTTGATGATCAATTTCAATTTATTGCTGAGATATGATTATTCTGTGCGGTTGTTCACATTATAATTTAAATGCGACCTCCATTAGACTGCAGTGTGGACAGTCTATGGCCCTGAAGTGACGCATGTGCGCAGAAGGAGATGTGATGTCACACACGTCACACTATGTTCAAAGAAGTAAATATGGATGCTACACATTTCAGCATGCGTGTAAAACCTCACTTTCTTTCCACTGACTAGATTCATCAACGGTGTCTGCTATCCTTGTTTCGTCCATTGTTTACTTTTGATCTTCTTGCATCTTGCTTTCTGCGATGGAGAATAATTATGTCTGTCTGACTTCAGTGATATAAAAGTCAAATGAAATGCAACGTGACCGTTCAGACTGAAGACGCTTTGAAAAACATTAGATATTGTACATATCCGATTTAGGACCACAAATGAAAGTGGCCTGGGTATGATTTGAAAAAAATCAGACTTGCAATTTTTAATTTGACCAACTTTGAACTCAGGAAGGGATTATTTTGATATGTACCTTCCTTCAGCAGCTCCTTTGTATTTTCCCCAAGGGGTCACCACAGCAGAATAATCCGCACTGGTAAAATTGGTACAACCCTCTGTGGTGAGAGGGGCTTGTGTCCCCAGCTGGAATTGAAACAGGGCCCTGTTGCTTGTAAGTTAAATGTATAAACCACCACACTGTTATGATTGTTACAGTACCATGCTCTGTCTCCTTCAGTATGTGTTATTGCATGTCCAGTTGCTAGCGATGTTCGCTGTTTAATGGGCATCCATAAATTTAGGGTATATTTAAAGCTTCCGAAGGAGCATTGAAGAGAAGGGTTTGTTTGCTTGGCTGTTGAGTTCAAATATTAACAATCTGTCTTAGGATTTGCTTGCCCAACCTTTAACTGATGCTTCTTATTTACTCATTTTAAAGGATTCATCTGATTTCAGATTATTTATCTACAATCTTGTGTGGTTTCATGAGGGAATGCTGCCAAACTTTATCTGAAACTCCACCTTCAAGACCAGCACAACTGAATATAATACACATGGAGACAAGCTAACCCATGCACAGCCTTGTACTCAGACATACAGAAGAAAGGTCTGTGATATTTGTTTCAGCGCATAAAAATAAAAGTGAGCAACCCCAAGTGGCAAGGGCCTGTGTACCTGTCATTTCAATCCTGCTCTTTTCTTGTGATGGTCTAATTCCTCGTCTCTTAAAATTGTACAGTCCAGACAGTCCTGAAGTCTGTATCCTCATGAGATGAAAGGATGACCTGCTGGTTAGAGGCCAGCCCATAACTGAAAGACCATGAGTCTGGGCTCCTGGATCCATCTGTGCTAATGCGTAATAGCAGATTTGAGTTGGATATTGAAGTATTACTTGCTTTTGTGGTATGGCATCCTGCTGACCATGCACTGTTCCCTTTGCAATGTTGAACTGTGTTCGTATTTTCTTTTGATTACAAGTCTTAGATGAAGAACTTGCTTTATGTTACCTTTCTGTTTTGAAAATAGTTTCATTTCATTCAGTTCTCCTACCTCTCTTACTCTTCAATTAATTTAAACCTGTGACAACAGTGATATAGATTCGTGATCACTACTTTCTTTGTTGATCTTTTAGATCAGAAGATTTGTCAAAAAAATCTCCCTCTTTGTCGCAGTTTAAAAGATAGATGTTGCTTCTGCATGTGAAAATTGAAGCCATCGCCCTCTGCACTCCATAGTGGACAAGGACAGCAGGCAAGTTTCTGTTATTGTCTGTGTGTAAAAATATTTTTGTACTTACTATATTGTAATGTAAGTGAATAATAGATACAAGGCATAACAATCAAAATGAGAAAAACTGACATGCTCATTAAATATTTTCCAATATTCTATGATTTTTCCCCTTGAGTCACCTTAAACACTCCAGCTGGCATCCATCCTGTAATAAGTGTAGCCTGTCAAACTGCGGTTTACCGCAGCTGTCAACATGCCTGGTGTGAAGTGTCCATGTTTATTTATTCTTGAGGAGGCTGTAAAAGTGTGTGAAAGGAGACCAAAACGGGTCAGTGACTCAATGAAGCATCATTTCTGTCTGATGACACTGATACTGAGGTGAGCTATTGAGGATATCCTGAACTTTTCTGCCAGTGGGTGCTGTTGTTTTTCTTCAAGGTGTAGCGAAAGTTGTCAGACTTGGACAAGTAAATAAACTCTCATAGAATGTGCGAATGATGCAAAAGGTTTTTCACGGGGAATGTGTCCTTTTTAGGACACTGAAACCTAAATTGGGGTCCTGGCATAGTGTTAGCCTATACCAGCTGCTGCTGTTGTTTTTAGCAGCTAGCTGTCAGCTGTCCAGAGATTTTCTTTTCCAGACATGGATGGGTCCTGTGTTCTAATCTGCTGACAATAACTTTAGAAAGTGTTTCAAAGTCTCATCAGTTTCTAAACAGAGTTTTTCCTTAAGTCAGTCTGTTTTAGTAGGCGTTTGCTCACACAAGTTCTTTTTCTTGGACTTTAACAAAGCATTTGTGAAGTACTGTAAGTGTTCTATGTTTAAGTGAAAAACAAATCCTTAGACTACAGAAAAATAGTGACTTGTATCAGCAGTGATCACAGTGTATTGCCTTTAAACTGCACAGTAGATAAATTACTTAAAGAATTCTGCAAGGCCTCAGGTTCAGTAGACAGTAGAGTATCTTCCAAGGCCAGCATAAGAAGGCACTCTATGCCTGTAGAACAGCCATGACATAGTCTTGAATGGTCTTTCATGCTCTTGGAGCGCCATAACCTTTCCCTCTCAGACTGCCTGAGGAGACAGGATAGTGTTTCATCTTAACAGCTCAGAGTTCAACTGTATGCCAGCTAAAAAAAATCAAACGAGTCAGAATCACAGCACATGCAGTGCCTTCTGATATTGACTTAAAAACTATAGGCTCAAAAATGTAACTTAAGATGGAAAAATGTTAAAATGATAACACACACATACATGAAAATAGCAAGGGGAACAAGATGATAAAGTTGTGCAAGTACCTTGTACCTGTATATGTAACTTCAGCTGCTCCCTTGGATTCTCCCCAAGGGGTTGCCACAGTGGCTTAATGCGCATTGGTAATTTGGAAGAGATTTTACATCAGATGCCTTTCCTGACGTAACCCTCCATGGTGAGAGGGGCTTGTGTCCCCACCTAGAATCGAAACAGGGACCTTTTGCTTGTAAGGCAAATGCGTAAACCACTACACTACAGGGCCACTTCCTGCATAACATATACTGTAATAGAAAAGCAGTCAGAGAGCGAAGACCTCCGCTAAGCACACGCAGACGCTGTGATGTCACGCTTTCACTTCACTTCAGGGCCGGAGACTGTTCACACTGGAGTCTGATGGCAGTCACATTTAAATTTTAAAGTCATGATCCCATCACCTGATTCCTCCCAAAATTTTATCACCTCTTCCTTTAATTAAGCCAAATCCGTAAAAAAAAATTGAAGTTCATAGGTTTTTGAGATATTTCGCACACAAACAAACAACCCAATGCCGACCAAAACATAACCTCCATCCTTGATGGAGGAAACTAATATTCATATTAGAAGAACTAAATAATAAAACACTAACATATATCTCTACACATTCTTATTAATAATTGTAAACTTCTAATAATTTAGATATCATATGTATATTGATATCTATACAAATCTTATTTTTCTTCTATTGTATCTTTTAGGAAAACTTCTTTGGACACAAATTCCAATCAGGGTGCCTGTATGGATTTTTTTTTCTGATTGATGACATTGTACCCTATAATATAATAAAGCTCATTTGACTATGAAATTGTATACGTCATTTCTGAGAGTCCAGAAATTCTATCTACTGCTTCAGTGACCTCCATTGTCAGTGGAGCAGTTTGGGATTTTCTCTTTTCATCATAACATAAATTAGTGCCTCAGTTCTGCTGTTGATTTGGTTGAGCTCAGAAATACCCAAGGAAGCTGCAGTGTTGATGCTTGGTGTCAGATTGCTGCTCCTCAAATATACAGAAAGTAAACATTATCAGGAGCACCTGCTAGTGCTATGAAATAGACTGATAAGGTGAAGGTTATGATGTTTAATTGATTCTACTCCCATTTCACTCATGAAGGGAGATGTAGATGAAATCATTTTTCAAGCCTGGTGACATGGTGGAAAAGGAGGGCAATGTTAGCAAAATGTGTTAATAGTTTGTCTTGTCTGGGTATGTGAAATCAGATTATTAGACCTGCATGGGAGAAAACACCGATGGAAAAGATTTTTAATGTTGGATTTTTCTTTGGATCATTGCAGCTGTCTTATGTCAGATACATTTGTGAAGAGTATAAATATTGATTAGCACTGCCATTAAAACCATGTGCCTAATATTGTGCATGGCCATGTGTTTTCATGGTCCTCCAAAAACTTTCTTTTTCACTTGACTGTAAAACTAAGTACACCTTTGCTACTTCCCTAGGAATTCAGAGGGTAAGTAGCAGCCAGGTTCTCCTAATCAAATGCACTTAATTAAGTGGTCATCAGCAAGCGTGACCACCTCTATAAAAACAGATGTTTTGGCAGCTTGCTGGTCAGGGACATTCAGATGTTAACTCAATGACACAATCTTCCCAGGAGTGGACATCCCAGCAAATTCCCCCCAATATTAGACTGTAAGACAAATTACAAAACCCTCAAAAGCTACATCTCAGATTCTACAGGCCCTAGTTAGCATTGTAAATGTTAAAGTTTATGACAGTAGAAAAAGTACAAGACCAAATATGGCTTGTTTGGACTGGTTGCAAGGAGAAAGTTTTTCTCCCTAAAAAGAACATGGTAGCACTATTTAAGTTTGCAAAGTTTCATCTTCTGGAACAAGGTCCTTTTTAAAATGAAATCAAAGTGGAGATGTCTAGCAATTAATGCACAGTGCCACATTTGGTAAAACAAGACAAAAAAAACCCCACAGGATGTCAATACAAACACCACATATGAAGTGTCAAACATGGTGGTAGAGGGAGGATGATTTGGGTTTGTTTTGCAGCCAGAGTAGCTCGGCACCTTGCAATAACTGAGCCGGACATGAACTCCTCTGTATGTCAAAGCGTTCTGGCGTCATATGTGAGGCCATCTGTGTGACAGCCAAAGCTTGGCTGAAATCATTAGGACAATGATCCGAAACCTGCAACCTGCAACCAAATCGGTAACACAAGACTGAAAAACTAGACCTGAAAAACTATGGTGGGAGAGCTGAACACCTTAAGAGAACATAAAATCATGCCTACAAACCTCAGCAAACTGAAACAATATTGTAAATAAGCATAGGACAATTTTATCAATAACAATGTACCCGACCAACAACTGGCCACAAAGCTGTCATGAAATAAACGTTGTTGCACTTTTTGTTTAACAGTAAGCTGTGTCATATTTAAAGGTGCAAAGCTCTAAATTTGTTGTTTCCTTTTGACCTGTTGGACTTCTTTCAGCATAGCTGCTTGGGTTGAGAGAGAGAGAGAGAAAGAGAGAGAGAGAGAGAGAGAGAGAGAGAGAGAGAGAGAGGGAGAAAAGTCCTTTATTTACTATAATTTAGTCAATAGCATTAGATGTGTCTCTTGAGCTGCAGAATCATCCAATAGTTGAAGGGCTTTCAGTGGTCAGTAAGACTAGAAAAACATTTTTTCAATACTATTCCTTTTAGCTTAGTGCTGATTAACATTAAAATGCCAGATAGACAGTTTAACAATAAGCTGAGGTTTGGTATAAAGCTCCATGAGACAAAAGGATACTGTAATAATATCTGTAGGTTCACTTCATCAAGTGATCCCTTTCGCACCTTAACACTCTTCTGACATTTTAACCAATGTTATTACAAGCATATAAGTTATAGTCATATACTGCCACTGTGTGATAGGACCCAAAGGTCAAAAACATAGCTACTCAATGGATTCTGAAGTGATATCATTTTTGGAGTTGCTATGTTTAATGTCATGAGTGCTCTTTGAAGCTCAAGGTATTATTACTTCCATGTTTTGTTTTTTTAATGTCAGAAGACCAACAAAAATTAATAAGTACAGAAAATAAATAAAGCACAGTTGCATATTACCATACAGGTAAATATAAAGTGTGTTTTCACTGTTAAACAGGACCTTACCTTTGTGGATTACAAAAATAACAAATGGAGCTTTTCAGCTCTAAATATGAGATAGCTTACTGGACAACAAAAAAGTGCAACAAAGTCTCTTTCATGACAGCTTTGTGGACACTCTCATTATGCCTAATTTATCGCACAAACACAGTGCTTCATATTAAACATTTTGAAAAGGAATTTTAAAAAAATGTAGCAGTTACTGCTCGTAGAGAGGCAGCATGAACAGACTCTTTATACACCAGATGCACCCTCAAGTGAATAGGGACATAATCAGTGAGATGTCCCTCCCTACACACCCTCCCTTTCAACTCTACCATCTGGCTGGCGCTACAGGTGGTTCAGAGGGAAGTCAAAATATTTCAGCTATCTCTTCTTTCCCCCAAGCTGTGCCAGTTCACATCTGTCACTGATCATTTTTATTATCAGTCATTTCAGCAATAACGACATCATTACAGCAAATGTCAGAGCATTCAATGTAGATTATTTTTGCAAGCAAAATAAAAATCAACATGACCGCTTTTGGATCCCTGTTTTGACTCGATGAATTGTGTGACAAGCAATTGTATTATTGCTCCCTTAACAGCAGAATTCTGCTATTTTAAGATAACACTGGAGTCTTCATACAAGATACATGAAGTTAAGTCCAGATACTGCAGATAAGCAAACTAGTGGGCTCAGGTCCAAGTGTCTCTTTTGTCAATTTTATGCTTTAATCAACTGGAGAAAATGCAGGAAATGAAGAGAGAGGTTAAACAAAGGATTCCCAGTTAGATTCAGACACTTTAGTTCACAATATGTTGTTTGATCCCTGAGCCATAGGGACAAAAACAAAAGCTTGGAATTACATTATATACATAATGATTGCTCATAAAATCCAATTCAAATGATTACTGTGAGTACAGAATCACGTGTGTCTTCAATATAAGACCTTAAAAAAAGAAGAAGCTGAGTGTGGAGGCCAGTGTAGCGGATGGATACAGACCTTGTTCTACTTTTATTTAGCTTCCACTCTTTTAACTAACCCTTTTAACACTTGTGGGCTAGCTGTTTTCACTGACATCAGCTAAAATTAATGTTAGGTGGATGGTGATACACTAAGCTGTAGCTGTTAGCTGTCTGATAGACATCGTCACAGCTAATTTCGGCCACAGAACTGAATCTCTGGCCCATGTTTGTGCCCGTTTGAGGATTTTTAATGGAATCATCAAATATATGTGTGTCTATGCAATGCTTTTATAGTCTGTGGATGCAGCTACATAATTAAACCTGCCAGCACTGGCTGATAACTTAGCGCTCTACCATGTCCTCCAAATATGGTCATGCCTGTTTCTAAAAAAACAAACAAAAAAAAATCAGCATGGCAGTCGCCAAACATTTATAATCACACGGAACCAAAAACTAATGGGTGAGAACTTCGTGGCTAAATTTATTATTATTATTATTATTATTATTATTATTATTATTATTATTATTATTATTATTATTATTAAACATCAATCTATAGAAAGTGCAGAAAGATTACGATTCAGTATGCCCTTATGAACTTTGTCTGGAAACCAGCTGATATCCACATCTGAAAACACACTGAATCAGAGAACAGCTGGAGCTTATGTACAAGGAAATAAATATGACACAGGGAACAATGCTTTTAAGCTTTCTGAGTGATCCTTTAAAACTATACAGTATATCCAGTGTAATGCGTTTACAAAAGGTTGTGAAAGTGTTACACAATCACAGTCCCACACACCAGATTACATTGACTGAAACTGAATAGCGTCCAGGGGATTTCTTTAACTGAATCAAAGTCTAAAGGAGGGATAGGGGAAAGTGAGGAAAGACAAAGTGAGATAGTGAGAGAGGGGAAGAGGCGATGAGTGTGGGAGATTTTGAATTTCTGCCTACTACAATGTGAAAGATACCTCTCTATTAGCATAAAATTACAATGGCGGAGGGTCGCCTCTGCTTGAGGGATTGTCTGAGATCAGCTTAATCTCCAAGTGCCAGCAAATCTGATGACTCCTCCAAAGTTTAATCATGCCACGAGGGCAAGAGAGGACCTGACAAGTATCAGATGACACACTGGGGTATCCACTTTAGCAAACTGGTTTCTTTATGAGCACCTCATGATTCCAGAATGTCTTGCACAACAGGACATCAAAGTTTTAATGTGTCTGCTGACCACAAACTGCCCCTAAAACATCATAAGTTCTGTGTCATTAAATGACACCTTTATTTAACTTTTAAAATAGGGCCTGGATTGAATGTATTGTATTTTTTTGTATTAAGTTATAATGACTGTGAATCCAATGATTTTTGGCTACCCCTCATTGCATTTTAAAAGGTGTGCAAATGTCAGCAAGGATTAAGATTAAAAGCGCTATGACATTTCAACTTTGGATTTCCCAGATCTTGACTAAAATGTTTTTCCTCCTTACCTGACAATGCTGAGTGGTCTGTGCAGAGCATTGTGGTGATCTAACCCTGAGTCAGCTCTGACTTTATCTCCTGGCAGTAATGTCTGTAACGTGATTGATGAGGACACTTGCAGGGTATTTTTCAGGTCTCATGGGGAGTTCTTTTGTGCATATTCATTGTGCATAGACTTGTTGGCAGATCAGTGATCCTCAGTGACTGGCTGGAATGCAACCTCTGACAGTGCACTCGGTTCAGCAGCCTCTCATCTCATCAATATCCTTCCATAGCATTATTTTATTCATATGACAAATTCATTACGACAACAGTTTAATATCAGGCTACTACACGGTACTTTTCTCCATGAAAATAATTCAGGAACCACAGCGGTCCTATATTACTCCAAATCCTGTTAGAATATGTATTATTCATTGCTGTTGTCAATGTAAAATCACACCCTGAATATACCCCTATGGAAAAAACATACAAAAAAAACCAAACTAAAAAACTAAAGCAGTTTAAAGTCATCCCCACCCTCACCCCAAAAAGGTAGTTTTCTGCTGTTCCAAAAACTATAAAACTCAATTCCCTTTAGAAGGCTTGGTAATCTCTACAGACAACAAACTCAATCAGGATCATTCATTTGGCTTGTCAACATTGTTGCTGAACTGTGCAGGGGGCCTCCTGTTTATTATATCTAACCATGACACACCATTTTATTTCCCAAATAGTGCCACAGAAGACATTTTCCGAGTGAATTAGCTACACTGAACTCCCTGATGTCTGCATATCACTCCATTATTTTTTTTTCCTTATCGTGAGCCTAATGGCTTTTTATGCTGCTCATAATTGCCTGTGCTTCAACATGCAGCCATTCATGGAAAGACTAAAACATTAAAGCAGTGAAGAGAAACTGACATTTACATTTAAGGTATTACGCTTCTGTTCGTACAAAGAGCAACTTAGAAAATGCACACAATGTGAATTTATCATAGAGCTAATTGTCTTTTTCTCAGTGCTTTGCAATTCCATTGAAGCAGAAGTGGAGTTACATCAGAATTATCTACAGACGAGTCCTCATGAATCCCTTTTTTCTTTCTTTCTGGACGAGGATTCTTAGTTTGCATTCAAGGTCCAGTAAGACATGTTTGATCTTTACAATACAAGTGCCAGTAAAAGTTAAGCTTGAAGATTTAAATTCACTCTAAAATTCATCCTCTCTCCCCAAGAACAATACCTCCATAAGCTCCAACACTTTGTGCACTTCAAAAGCCTTAAAACTGTGGCTTCTTTGTGCTTAAAACAAAGAAGTTCCTACTTTCTTTCAGGTTTTGGAGGGTAATATCAACAGAAAACCTCTAAAGAATTAAAATACAAACTCTACAGAAAAATTCACCTGGAAAAGTTTTGACCTTTTTTTTTCTTGAATTCTACAGTAAAGTTGTCGAAACAAATGACTGTACGGCCTGTGCCTAGACAAAGCTTGTAAAAAGCACAGAGAGTAAGCGAATGTGCCCCGTCTTATCATCTGCTGCCACTGCACAGATTAGTGCTGAACGGAATAGAAAAAGGTTGTGAAGAAGGAAAAAAAAAAAGAATAAAAGCTGCTCTCCAGTATTAGAACAGACAGTTGCATTAGCTTTCTAATAAGAAGAGACAGAGCAATACTGAGCTCTGGAAAAGGAGAGAGAAGCATTTCCTCACTACTCGCAGGGTCCACAGCACCCCCCCCCATTCTCACCCACCCAATGTGCTTGCTCTCCACCCACATTTTCTCTTTCGTCCTTTCTACTTAAATCAGATAGCGGTGGGTAGCAGGAGAAGCATGTCATAGGTTTAACTCATACAGTATTAATTATACTTCCATCCCCTGACCTCGCTTGTACTGATAATCTACTTCCCACAACCCTGCTCTCTGAATGGATTCTCTTATCGTTACGAAAGCTGAACCCTTTAGCATTTCCTGCACCCCTGTGCCATGTGATCCCCTTTGTCCTGTAGGCCCCGATGATTTATGAGACTTCCAGCTGGTATTCATGGTAATATTCTATATGTGTCAGCCAAGGCAAGAAAAACTCCTCCTCACTTTTCACTTAGCAGACTGACTGCATTAGGGTGATGAGTCTGCAGTCCTGAAATGGTGTTCATTTGACATACAGTAGCTACACAGTACAGCCCATTCATAGTGATTTGGATGGACTGCTATGAATGTAGTTAGAAATCCTATTTACCCAGTAAACAACATCCATCATAGATATGAACTTCCAGAAAGTATTTTGTTTTCTTTAACAGAATTAATATAATATTCATCTTGTGCTCCTTTAAACCTCTTAGCCAGCATAGCATTTGGCACTCCTCATTCTAACACACCAACAGTGAGGTACCATCCTTAAAGATAATATTAGTTTAAACTAATACTAAAACTGAAGCAGATACAGGTCTGGTTCCTGTTATTTCTTCAGTTGAATGAGGAGCTTTTAAGGCCATAGTAATATCAGATACACGTTTCCCTTGTTCATGGCCATTCTTGCTGTGCAGTTAAACACTATAAAAAACAAGCCAAGTGGAATGGTGGTGATGGTTGGTAGTGGGGGG
>VUQH01017918.1:2445-21084 GCA_015106775.1 Etroplus canarensis | reverse complement strand
GGTGTGGGGGTGCTTTGCTGGTGACACTGTTGGGGATTTATCCAAAATTGAAGGCACTCTGACCCAGCATGGCTACCACAGCATCCTGCAGCGACATGCCATCTCATCCGGTTTGCGTTTAGTTGGACCATCATTTTGTTTTCAACAGGACAATGACCCCAAACACACCTCCAGGCTGTGTAAGGGCTATTTGACCAAGAAGGCGAGTGATGGACTGCTGCGCCAGATGACCTGGCCTCCACAGTCACCTGACCTAAACCCAATCGAGATGGTTTGAGATGAGATGGACCGCAGAGTGAAGGCAAAAGGGCCAACAAGTGCTCAGCATCTCTGGGAACTCCTTCAAGATGGTTGGAAAACCATATCAGGTGACTACCTCACGAAGCTCATCGAGGGAATGCCAAGAGTGTGCAAAGCAGTAATCAAAGCAAAGGGTGGCTATTTAAAAAAATCTAAAATATAAAACGTGTTTTGAGTTATTTCACACTTTTGTCTTCAGTACATAATTCCATATGTGTTCATTCATAGTTTTGCTGGCTTCAGTGAGAATCTACTATGTAAATAGTCATGAAAATAAAGAAAAACCATTAAATGAGAAGCTGTGTCCAAACTTTTGACTGGTAGTGTATGTATAGTTGTTTGTCCCGAATAAAAATAATGTCACTTGGCAATGAAACTAATGACAACCATGAAGTATTCAGTTTTTGATAAAAAAACAAAGCAAAAAACATCTTTCCCCCAGCACACTCCTGTCTCACAGAGTCACGATTTAAAATAAAAGACAAAGGCAGAATATTTGTTTCCATGCAATATTTAACCATTACATCCCCAGCTCATCAGATGACAGATCTATGAAGAGGAGACTAAGAGGTTACCAGTGTGTATAAAACTCAGTGATGAACCTTGTAGCTTCAAAAAAGACATAAGGTCACATTACCAGGATTTCAGTGCTGAAGATTTCAACCGAAGCAATATTCTCCTAGGCAATTAGTGTGGAAGATGAGAGAGCATAACATTGCTTTGCTGCTAGTTCTTATCTTTTAAGGTGGAATTCTGAAAGCTGCTGTTTCAGATGGTGTTACACTGAAATCAAAGGCAGTCTATGAAAGAATGATGTGAAAGAAGTTTTATAACCTTGACAAGTACATTTTCAAGATACTTCTATGGGCCTGAGAGCACCTGTCACTAGAGCTGAATAAGGGTTAGATTTGAGCCAGCCTGACCTTGCTCAGATGGACCCTGCAGAGAACCTTGAGATGAACAAATATCAGCTGTTAGCATAAGATGAAATGATCTTTGAGATAAAAAACTCCACATATGCTTCGACTCATAGACCTCGAGCTCACTGTTCCACTGGTTGGTTCTTGTATTGCAACAACCCCATATATTGTACTTTATTTTGACTCATACACCATACTGCTGCTGTAAATACTCAGATATAGTATTCAAGATTCAGGTTTTCCTTATGCAAAAATGTTTGTAAAACAAAATTCAAATGTATTTTTATCTTTGTTAGTCACAAAAAGTACAGCCAAAGCCATAAACCCACCTGCCTACTATTCATCAGGTACACCTGCCCCACTAAAACAGCTCTGACTTGTTAAGAGATGAACAACACAAGACCTCTGAAGGTGTATCAGGCACCAAGGCGGCAAAATGTTGAATACTGCCAGACTGGGCCTCCTTGCATCAGAGTTATCCATACATCCATCCATAACATATCCACTGGATGCTTGATCAGATTGGGGCTGGGGAATTCGGGGGGCCTCAAAGTGGCCACTGCCATCAAATACCATTGCTATGAAGTGATATGCATAGTCTGTAACAGCATTCATGTAGCTGGTATGTGTGAAATCAACAAGTGTATGGATGCCAAGACCCAAGGTCAGTAGAACATTGCCTGTTGGTGTGCTTTCCAAAGTGCTTCCTGCTGCCATCTCTTTTGGCACAGCTGGCCACCCAGATGATATAAAACTAAATATTCTTCATACCAGGCCAACCTTCTTTCTTTGCTCCACGGTCCATTTCTGACAATCACCTGCTTCATTGCAGATGTAGATAGTTGAGAATGGGAACTCTGACTAGTCTGGCTACACAGCTTCTCACACAGCAAAATCTCATAGCTCTCTCTTAAGGTTTTCAGTATTGTAAAGTAGCTCTTGCGTGTGACCATGTTGGCCAACCTTTGCACCCTTCATTCGAAATAAATGAATAAATGAGTTTTGCGCACCCGTGACCCTGTTACTGGTTGTCCTCCTTTGGACCACTTTTAGTAGATTCTAACCACTGCAAACTTGGAACACCCAGCAAGAGTTGCTGTTTTGTTCTGTCATTCTTTGTCTAGTCATCATGATTTGCCCTGTGTGTTGTTTGGCTTCTTATACCAGCCTATTTCTTCTGCTTCAAATAAATCAACTTCAAGGACTGACTGTTCACTAACTGCCTAATATGTTATTTTTTTCAGGTAGGAACCAGTGAACTCAGGGTTAAGCCACAAAAAGGAAAGTATTAAAAGATTTTTCACGAGATACACTAAAAAAAATGCAGCATGACATCAGCCTGATGCTTTAATGTCACTCTTGATTTGTTAAAGATTTACTGTGTTGGGTTTTTATTACAAAGCCTAAACTTGTTAGATAAAATTTAACCTGCGAAATATATGATTCAGAACATGTCTAGCATTTTGTTGTTCTCTTTTTTGTTTCCACTTAAGGCTGAGTGAGCAGGCCAGAGAGGGTTGCCTATGCTAACACTGGAGGAATGTGATGGTACAGTGGGAGATGTTTGTTCTGATTTTCAACCAACCCCCTCCTTAACACCCTTGGATGACACAGCTCACTGATGCATCTCGCTCATTATCATCACACATGCACACATGCACACACATGCACACGCTAATCTGCCTGTCATGAGAAATGCTTAGGAAAGAGGCTCTGTGTGTAACAGTGTTCAAACCTGCTGACCATAGGTCAGTCATTAGAAAATCATTATTGTGAATGCCTGTGATTAGTCAAATGAACGATGCTTACAATGTAAAAAGTGGGACAGATACTAACTTGTGCATACTTTGGCATTGTTTTGATCTAGGAAAATTAATTGTTGTATGTAGGCTTTGTCAGAATAAACTGGCTTACAACCACTCAACCAGAGAAATACGTATCCCCATTCAGCACAGACATAAAACTGCTGACCTGCAAGGAAAGAAGGATGCTGGCGCTGGCACTGCTAATGTTAGCCACACTCAGCAAACCACTGCAATATTGTGCATATGCAATATTATGCAGTTAGCAAAGTGACATACATTTTAGGGGCATTTAAATCCAGGGTAGCCTATCCTAGCTGTTACAGGGTGAGTGGCAGGGTGCACTCTGGAATTGTTGATGTTAGGATAAAATTTTGTTTAATTTCATTCATTTAGACTCAAATAATTATTGAGGGTTGGCCTCCATTTATAGTGATGTTAAAATTAAATAAAATGAAGTAAAACATAAGTTTAGTTTTATTTCTCTACAACAAACTAAGTTTTTGTTTTAGTTTCTTAACAAGGTTGTCTCTATACTGTAGTATTTGAATGTAAATCATCTAGCCAAATGTCAAGGTGCTTATATTCTCCAATAAAAGTATAAATGCATAAGTGCTACCAGTACAATGGTATATGTTGGATAATATTAAAGAAGTGCATAATTTTCATGAATAAGTGAGTACAATCACCAATACAACACACGAAAATGTTGTATCATCTACATATACACTAAAAATGTACCTTCAGCTGCACCTTTGTTTTCTCCACCAAGGGCTCGCCACAGAGAGTTAATCCACATCGGTAATTTGGCAGAGGTTTTATGCCAGATGCCCTTCCTGACGCAACTCCTCATGGTGAGAAGGGCTTGTGTGTTCCCACCCAGAGTCAAACAAGGGACCTTTCGCTTGGAAGGCGAATGTGTAAACCACAACACTATGGGGACACTATCCTTTGCACACACGCTATATGGACAAAAGTATTGGGCCATTGCCACAGGTGTGTAGTAAAATGATGGGTTGTTCTAAAGAGCACAATAAATTCCAGTTGGTACTGTAATAGGATGCCACCTATGCAACGAGTCAGTTTGTGAAATGTCTTTCCTCTTAGATATTCCATCATCAACTGTAAGTTGTATTAAAACTGTATTAAAAATGAGGAAATTTTAATAAAATGAATAAAAAAATATAACTGGACCTAAAACCAAAGCTTGTGAAACATCATTAAGGACATTGTCAAATTTTCCAAATTGTTATACTTGAATATACAGATGCCACCTTTTTGCTTAAAAACTGTACAGTTTTACAGTTTGTTACAAGACATAAATTGACTCATGCTAACCAGAATGAGCAAATGCCAGTCCCTTTGCCAAAGATAAGTGTATGTATGCAAGTATTTGGATTTTTTTTTTAATGATAACAGTTTTATAATATATTTTGTGCTCTATATTTGGCCTGGCTTGGGTCCACTATAGGTTGTAAGACTTTGACACTATGTTATACAGTGACAGGGGTGTGGGGAGTTGTTAGTAATTTTTTCAGCTGTCACTGTATTTTTTAAAGATCTCACCTTATATTCTTTAAAAAGCCTTATTTTTATGTTCGTGTGTAGTTCTCACACATGCAGAAAAACTACAAAAAAACCCAAAACAAAAAACAGTTGCACACGCAGGCACAGACACACACACACACACTTGCACTTACACACTCATACAGGCCTGATTAATGGCACCTAATTAGCAATGGTAATGACCAGGTGTCTGAGAACCAGCCAGCTTCTTCCAGCATGAGGAGGCCAAAGGGGGGAAGGAGTTTGTGAATGTGTGCGTGTTAAATGTAGTGTGGTGTTCATGGGGGCTCCCAGTTCCCAGAAAATCTATTCCTACTGACTGTCACTCCCTCTTTTCCTGTCTCACTCTCTCTCTGTCCAGAAAGAGCACACACAAACGCATATGCACACACACACATGCTGAGCTAAAGGCCAAGATCAATTAAGGTTTTGGGCAACGAGGATGGGAACAGCATTGGATGGCGTGGATGGTTGTGGCAGGGGTGCTGGGAGCTGTTGTTAGTGACGGTGTTTATGTGTTTGTGTGTGTTTGCATGTGAATATGGTTCTTCAAGCAGAGGGGCTGGAACAAACCATGGAAGGAACCGTGGAAAAGCTAATCTGGAAAAGTTAATCAGTGTTGTCTTGGATAGGTTTGGATTTATTAGAGAAAATGGGATTTCAAACAAACCAGTCCACAAAAAATCTGGTCAGACCACAACCAGTGACATATGTTTTTTTCTCTATTGTCAAACTACACAGGGGGATGTATTGGTGTGGTGTAAGTGTTGCTTGAAACACACTGTACGGACCAGAGTACTGGGCTACACCTCATTAAATTCAGGTGTTTCATTCACTCCCATTGCCACATGTAGAAAATCAAGCACCTAGTCATGCAGTCTGCCTTTACAAACATTTATTAAATAATGGGTTGTTCTGAGGGGCTCACTGCATTCAAGCACGGTACTGTAATGCTGTCATTGCAACAAGTCAGTTGGTTTAATTCCTTTCCTTCTAGACAGTCCACAATTAACTGTAAGTTGTATTATTGAAAAGCTGAAGGGAACCATGACAACCCAGATACAAATTGGTGGAAAACTTAAAGAGTACGGGATTGCTCAGTGCTGAGCATGCATAGTGCACAGAAGTCGCCACCCATTTGCTGACTCAGTAACTGCAGAGTTCCATTAACATCACCACAAAAACTGCACGCCAGGAGCTTCATGGCATGGGTTTCCCTGGCCAAGCAGCTGCATGCAAGTGTTACATCACCAAGCATAATGCCAAGCGCCAGATGATGGAGTGGTGCAAAGCACAACGTTCCTGAACAGTGGAAAAGTGTTCTGTGGAGCAAGGAATCTGGCACTTTTTTGTCATACAACTTTGTTGGCCCCCACTCTTGTTCAGTTGTGAGCCTGGGTTCAGATGCTCTTTGACCAAGCAGTATGTTTGAAGCATATGAAAATCTTCATATCCAAAGGTGGAGTAATCCCAACCTAAAGCAACAAATTACACAGTCTGCCGTTTGGTCGATTTCTCTGTCAAAGCCTGATTATCGTGGGTTGTGAGCCTTCCTCCTTAGTTTCAGACTTTCTGTTTGCTCGGGTTATTGAAACACTCAGATGTATCACCGAATACATGTGCACACACAGGCAGACACAAATTCTCCATCAGCACACAGATCTGCACACATTCACATGCACCTACAGTAGACCTCCTGCTGTGTAGGATTTGGTGATAACCAGTGTTAGTTAGGCAGGTGAGAGGGTCATATGGCAGCAGTGGGAAAAGCTGTTATCAACCTACCCTGTTCCCACACACACACACTGATACACACATACACACAGACACGCACAGGTTTATCACCCTCTCTCTTTCCCACACACTCACCTTACATCATTACCTGACTGCAAGAGCCAATCAGCCAATCGCACCTTGGGGCTGCAGTCAGGTGACCACGATCAGGAAACTCTAGCACTGGGATGAGGTTACACACACCCCTGCTCTGATAACAGCTTTCTGTCTATCCCTCTCGCCCTCTCTCTCTCTCCTCCTCTCCCTCTTTCCTTTTCCCTGCACTGCAATTTACAGATTTAGTTTCACCTTTGCTTTCATGCTAAGCTGTTGGATCCCAAAGCCTGATGAATCTGTGTGTGTGTGTGTGTGTGTCTGTGTGTCTGTGTGTGCATTTGCTGTTCTCAGGTTAAACACTTTGACATGTTGAAACAACCAACAATGACATCTTATATTTATCCAAATATTCCAAATGAAGATGGAAAAATCTATAGTATTATTACGCATCAGAGTGTGCTTGTACTAGTTAATTTAGATAAATGTCATAACAGATCAAAACACAGGATTCCTTATGGAACAATATGAGAATAACCAGATATAGAACTTTATATAGTAGAAAATAAAGCTCAACATGCACCAAAATTAAATACTTGAAAAAAACCAAATAAAAACAAAACTAGGTTAGCAGCATACAGTAATATGTACAGCCTCTGTCTTTTTCATGTTTTCAAGAAGTACATTTGGTTCCTCCTCACTTACATGTCCATCAGCAGTGATTGTTTTTTTTAAAAAAACAAAGTTATAACTTAGTAGATTTACTGTGAAGTAGCTGTAGTTTTTTTTTTTTACTGCTGTTTTCCTCTTTGCTATTTACTACACTCAGATATAAGCTGTTGTTTCACTGACACTTTACGTTGGGCAATAATAGGTATGATCTAACTTACTTTTGGATGCAAGTATATTAAAATTTGTCAGGAGGCAGTTAGCACTAGAGGGAGACAGAGAATGAGATTAAAAGCAGACAGATTTCAAACCCTGTGACCTATGTGTCACTATACTGTGTATATTAATCTTATATATGATTAGTGATATGAGTTGGTTATAATATACACTCACTCACAGTTTATTAGGTACACTTGATAAACACATGATAGCAGCTCAGTGCATTTAGACTTATAGTCATGGTCAAGATGAGCATCAGAGTGGGGAAGAAAGGTGATTTAAGTGAATCTGAACATGGCATGGTTGTTGGTGCCAGATGAGCTATTCTGAGATTTTTTTAGGGATTTTCTCACACAACCTGCTATAGGGTTTACAAAGAATGATCCAAAACCGAGAAAGTATCCAGTTAACGATAACTCTCTGGGAAAAAAAAATGCCTTGCTGATGCTAGAGGTCAGTGGAGAATGGCCAGACTGCTTCGAGCTGATTGAAAGAAAGTAGTAACTTAAATAACCACTCATTACAAATGAGACATGAAGAAGAGCATCTCTGACTGCAAAGCACATCAAACCTTAAGGCAGATGGGCTATAGCTGCAGAAGACCACACTAGGTGCCACCCCTGTCTGCTAAGAATTTCCAGTGGATATAGAAAGCTTACACACCCCTGTTAAAATATAAGGTTTCCTTAATGTGAAAAATGGGATCTCTACAAATGATTTCAATTTATTTCTAACTTTAATGTGACCTATAACCTGTACAACTGAAAAAGAAACAGACAGAGAAAATGACAGATATACAGTAAGCTGGTTGAGTAAATGTCCACACCCTAAACTAATACTTTGTTGAAGCACCTGTTGCATTAATTACATCTTTAAGTCTTTTTGTGTGCGAGTGTGTCAGCATGGCATGTCTTCACTTGGCAAAGAGTGCTCAAAATCTTTCACATTGTGAGGGCATCTCTTGTGCACAGCCCTCTTCAGGTCACCAAACAGATTTTTAATTGGATTTAGGTCTGGGCTCTGACTGAGGCCATTCCAAAACTTTAATTTTCTTCTGGTGAAGCCATGTTTTTGTTGATTTGGATGTAAGCTCGGGGTCATTATAATGCTGAAAGGTAAAATTCCTCTTCAGCTTTACCTTTCTAGCAGATATCCGAAGGTTTGACTGGTATTTGGGCTTGTTCATAAGTTCCTTCACCTTGGCTAAAGCCCCAGTTCCAGCTGAAGAAAAACAACCCCAAAGCATGTTGCTGCCACTACCATGTTTCACCCTGGGTATGGTGTTTTTCTGGTGATGTGCAAAGTTGTTTTTGTGCCAAACTCACCTTTTAGAATTGTGGCCAAAAAGTTCAACCTTGGTTTCATCAGACTGTAGAACATTTTCCTACATGATTTTGGGAGACCTGATGTTTGTTTTGTTTTGTTTTGTTTTTTAAATTTAGCCAGGCCTGGATGTTTTTCTTTCTAAGAAAAGGCTTCTGTCTTGCGTCAGTACCCCATAGTCCAGAATTACAGGAGTATACAGGAGATTGTTCACATGTACTACACAACCAGTACTTGCCAGAAATTACTGTAGCTTCTTCAGTGTTGCTGTAGGCTTTTTGGCAGCCTCCCTGATCAGTTTATGTATCGTCTTTTCATCAATTTTGCAAGGACGTCCAGTTCTTGGTAATGTCACGGTGGTTCCATATTTTCTCCACTTCTTGATGACTGTCTTCACTGTGTTCCATGGTAATGCCTTGGGACTTTTTGTACCCTCCTCCTGACTAATATCTTTAAACAATAAGATCCCTTTGATGCTTTGTCAGCTCTCTGTGAAAAATGGCTTTTGCTGTAGGACACAACTGAGTAATTGTCAGTAAAATCCTACTAGGGCAGCTGACTTTATTTGGGGTTAATCAGAGTCATTTTAATTGATGGCATGTGTGTACTCAAAAAAGTGAATGCTGTAATAAAAGCAAAACATTTTACAACCAAGTATTAGGTTAAGCGTGTGCACAGTTATTCAACCATCTTATTGTATAGTTTTTATTTTTTATATTTTCCCCCCCAACATATTTGTTTCCTTTTCAATTGAACTGCACAGGTTAAAGGTCACATTAAAGGCGGAAAAAGTTTTTAAATTATTCATTGTGGTCTCATGTTTTAGAAAATCAGAAAAAAATCTGGTATTTTAACATGGGTGTGTAGACTTTCAATACATATTGTATATAGGCTAACTAAAATTTGACAAAGATTTAAAAAAAAAATGCCTAGTCTGATGAGTATTAATTTCTGCTACAGCATTAGAATGGAAGCACAAAAGCATGGAGCCATCTTATATCAGTGGTTCAGGTGGTGGTGGTTTAATTGTGTGGGGGATATTTTCTTGGCACACTTTGGTCCTCTTAGTACCAGCTGAACATTATTTAAATCCCACAGCCTACCTGAGTATTGTTCCTGACCATTGTGGTTTGCATTGTAATATGTCTCTTCAAACCAGTGACCCTCTGTGTTGAAAAATGACAAGGCTTGTTTCACTCTCGCCATAACTCTGACAAGTGCTGCTGTCAAAAGACGCCACAGGCTTTAACAAAACTGCATTTTTTCACATCCTGAGAATGAGAACAGCCTGAACATCGAATGTAGACATTAAACAAAAATTCATAGCACAGCACATGTATAGCATTACATTAAACTGGACAGGTGTACAAAATAAAATGACCACTGGTTGTATTATAACAAAAACAGAGATTGCCATTTTTGTGAGCCACATGAATGAATTTCCAAGACTATAAATAAAATATGATGTACAAAATATTTGACATCTTTTCACTCAAGATGTTGCTTTATTTAAAAATTCAGTAATCCAAAAAGTGTGATCCTTGTGTTGAGGTGCTGTGGGGTTTTGAGTGTTTGTCATTACCACTGTTGTGTCATGATAAATTCTTGGCTCCTTTAAAAACAGCATATCCTCAAAACATGACATCCTGCGACATGAAAAAATATACTGTGTCATCTTCGTAATAAATGGGATGAAATATAACTACATTTGTAGATGCAGCAAAGATGGTTTCTGCCAAGAAATGTGGATGAAACTTAAATTTGATTTGAAGTCTCTCTGATTGTCTCAAGATCAGTAACTTAAGATTGATCCATATTTAGGCATGTTTCCTGGTCCTTGGAGGTGCAGGCTGCAGTGCTGAGAGATTTTTGAGGGAGGTTAAGGCTATGGTTCATTGCTGTGATCTGCTGACAGTGAGTGACAAGACCCCTCTCCTGTCTCCTCATGTGTAACAGGACCCCTGTACCTGTGCATAATGCTGACCCTGTAACCTATGGCCCTACCTGCCAGGTCATTCTCATGCCACCCTGACCTGCTGTGAAACCAGAGAGCACCATGGGGGAGAGGAAGTGAGCCCCCATCAAACAGTTAAATCCAGGTATTACTAAACTTTTTGTTTTTTGGTTCATAACTGAAATAAGAGATCTGTCCTAGTGAAAGGGTTAGAACATCCAGCACACAAACCCCCCACCCAAATAGGAAATGGTTATCAAAGTATAATCAACATGGAGCAGATATGAAGTTTTACTTTATCAGGGTTGATAGGAAGAAGTGAATACCATCAATAACTGTCAGCATGTGGTAAAAACTGAAGTAAAAGCAAAATAGCAAAGATGGTTTAATTTTAATTTATTAATTGGTTTTATTTGAATTGTAATTTAATTCTTATTTTATTTAATGATTTCAGAGGAGGTCCTGATTTGTCCGTAAACTTGCTTTTGAAATGTTAAATGTTTACAGATCACTAGTTATGAGAAATCAAACTACTTTAATTACTTGTGTAGTGCCCTGTGAAAATGTTCACAGAACTCCTTATGCAAAGTACATCATTACTTCTTCCATAGGAATTAAGAGGTTAAGTATTGGACAGCTGCTGCTAATCAAATCTTCCCCTTTGGGCTACTACCCTTAGGGGTTGCCACAGCAAATCATCGCCCTCCTTCTCATTGTAGCCCTTGCATCTTCTTTTGTCACTCCAATCCTCTGCATGTCCTCCTTCACTATATCCATGAACCTTTCCTGTGATTTTCCTCCCTTCCTCCTGCCTGGCAGCTCCATCATAATTATTCTTTGTCTTATATATTCACGATCCCTCCTCTGCACATATCCAAACCATCTCAGCCTTGCCTCTCTGAATTTGTCTCCAAACTGCTCAAACTGAGCTGTCCCTCTGATGTGCTTATTTCTAACACTGTCCATCCTGATCACTCCCAGCAAAAATATCAGCATCTTCAGCTTTATCTCTTATCATTTTGCCAGTGCCACCACCCCCAAACCATACATCATGGCAGGTCTACCGTCTTTTAAACCTTCCATTTAACTCTTGCCGCTATCCTTGCACCCACTCCACCCTGCCTACACTCTCTTCTTCACCTCTCTTTTGCACTGTTCATTGCTTTGGATGGTTGACCCCAGGTATTTAAACTCATTCACCTTCACTACCTTTGCACATTGCATCTTCTTCATTTCACCTGCCTTCCTCTCATTCACACAAATGTATTTTGTCTTGCTTCTACTGACCTTCATTCCTGTTCTCTCCAGTGCATACCTCCAACTCTCCAGGCTCTCCTCCACCTGCTCCCTACTCTCACTACAGATCACAATGTCATCTGCAGACATCATAGTCCACGGAGACTCCTGCCTGACCTCACCACGCATCCCTGATGTAATCCCACCCTCACCTTGAACCTATCTGTCACTCCTACCACACACCTCACCACTGTCTCACTGTCCTCGTGACCCTCACATACTTCTCTGGCTGTTCTGATAACCAGAGTTCTCTTGGCACCCTCTCATATGCTTTCTCAAGATCCACAAAGACACAATGCAACTCCTTCTGATCTTATCTATATTTCTCCATCAGCACTCTTAAACTGCATCTGTAGTACTCTTTCTCGGCATGAAGCAATACTGCTCACTGATCATCACCTCTCTTCTTAACCTAGCTTCAACAACTCTTTCCCATATATTCATAGTATGGCTCATCAGCTTGATTCCTCTTTCTACAGCTTTGCACATCACCCTTTGTTCTTGAGGATTGGTGCTGCTAATCAAACGCACCTGATCATCAAATGATCATCAGCCAGACCACCTCTATAAAAGCAGACGTTTTGTTATTTTTGTGGTCTGGAGCTTTTGGTTAAATGTTAACACAGTACAACAATCTTCCCGGGTATTGATGTCACCAAGGTCTGACCATGCAGTGCTCAAAGAAATTGCCAAAAAACCCAAAAGCTACATTTTAAACTCTTCAGACCTCTGGTAGCATGTTAAAGTTCGTGACAGTGTTATAAGAAAGGGACAGATAAAGTGTGGATTGTTTGGAATTGGAGCAATGGAACAATGCTCTTTGGACAGACAAGCCCAAAGTGCAGATGTCTGGCCATAATGGATGGTGCCACATTTCTGCATTATGGTTTTAGAATATCAGCATAAACACCTCATACCGAATGTCAAACATAATGTTGAAGGTGTTTTGCAGCCAAGGGACATTGGGCACCCCATAGTCACTGGGTCAGCTATGAACTCTACATATAAAAATATTCTAGAGTCAAATGTGAGGCCATCCATTCAACAGCTAAATCTCAGCTGAGATGCTTCTAGAGTCTGTTGGGGCCCTAGGCAAAAATTCACAGGGACCCGCCAACCAGTGTTCATCACCAACATTTTATAAATAATCTACCAGTATAACATTGTTAATATTGTAACTACGAGCTTCTATTCAGCTCATTCACACCTTGGCCAGCAGATGTGGACATAATTTGGCTGCTGTGCTAGCTAATTAATTGTAAAAATGTAAACAAAATAAATAAGACAATGCTGGTGGAAATTACAATATTCAATATTCTCTCCCCCTCAGTTATGGCCAGATTTGCAGCATTTAATGATTTAGCATTATACTTAATTGTTATCTACTCCACTCACCACTATCTTGCTTTTTCTCTTCTTCCTCTTTTTCTTCATTACTTTCTCATTCCCAGAACAAAAACTCCTCTGAGTGGTTCTCATTGCTGGCATTAGATTTGTTAAAGAATCATGGATTCCACTTGCAACAGGAGTGAGTCAGGTGGGACCCCCTTTAGGCGGTCAGGACTCTCCTACGGTCAGTGCAAACTTTGCACATATACACTGCTATAGTTTTAAGTTTCTCAGCCCTTGGGAGCCCCCCACTGGCCTGGGTTGACTGCCTTGCTAGGTGGCAAGCAGCACCTCTGACAACAATCTCAAGCAAACCAGCAAATCTGCAACAGAATGGCTGAAAAAGAAACAAATCAAGGTGTTGCAATGGCACAGTCAAAGTCCAGACCTTAACCCATCTGAAATGCTGTGGTGGGACCTTGAGAGAGCAATGCATAAACAAATTCCCTCTAACCTCAATGAACTGAAGCAAGATTATGTACCAAAATTTCTTCAAAACAATGTGAGAGACTGATAAATTCATATAGACGACAATTACTTCAGCTTATTACAGTTAAAGGCAGTTCTACAAGCTACTGATTCATAGGGTGTATAGCTTTTCATATGACTGCAGAGTCCTATGAAGACTTTCTTTTGCACATGACTGTAACTTATTACAAATTACCTTTTGATTTATTTTCTAATAAATGTTTCAACTGGGCAATGAAGCACAAAAGTCTTCTACAGGCAGTATATCTTTCCTCAGGTTTGACTTTTGTGTGTTTTTATATTGGATCATTTTCAGTTTGTGGTAATATTAGAGCTGTTTTCTGGTTTCAGATGAAAAATATTGTGAACTTTCAGCACTAAAAGGTGATCTTGTGTGACCATATAGCATGTCCTGGCATGGTTGGCTTGTCGCAAGCAGGCTTAGAGCAGCGTGCATTGATAGCGTGCAAAACAAAAACATTACAACATTTCAAATTTTCAAAGTTGGCTGGGCCAGGAAAGAATCCATCACATACCGTGCACATTGCTGATGAGGCCAGCTTTGGTTCATAACCAAGACAAGTTGAGGACAAACAGCTGCACAATGGCAATAATTCTACATTTTTTTGTAAGTCACAACACTTGGCTAAATAGAGAAACAGGATCTCTGTATTAGCCTCTGTCCCTGAGATAGAGAAAAATGCCAGGCGATCAAGGTCACCTAACCCCTGGTGTTTATTAAAGCAGCTGCATGGCGCTGAATATAACTGTAACCTTGATGTTCATTGAAGCTGCAGAGCGAGATGGAAGTTCTGCATCTTGGAGTCACCAGGGGCCAAGGCTAACTACTGAATCTGTCCTTTTTGTGCGTGTGTGTGAGCAAGAGTAAGTAGGAGTCGATCAAGACTCCTGTCTGACACTCGGATGCCTGCTGGGAAGTGCCTGCAGTTTAATTAGAGGTGACAAAGAAGCAAATACTTCCAGCAAAACCCCGAATCTCTTACCGTTCAACACATGTGGCACCAAACACAGATCATGTGTGTGTTTTTAAACAGAATGGTCAAAGTGAAAATAAAAGAATAGAAAGCAAGCCTCCACAGGTGTGCCTTAATACATAACACGCCATTATTTAGTAACTCAGAAACTGCATTAATTATGTTTGCCACGAGTTCATATGTTCTCATGTGCACCTTTTTAAATTATGCTGATTTTGATTCGCCAGTTCAATTATTTTATAAGCATGCCTAGGGAAAGTCAAGTAAAATTCAGTCAGATTAGAGATTGAATTGGTTCTACATATATTATTTTAACAACAGCTCAGCCATAAATTCTTCTTTTACAAGACAGTTATGTCAGAAAATTGTTGATTTGCCATTTTATGTTAATAATGTTATAGAACATGAATGTAGCCTTTGCTGCAGCTCAGTTTTCAGTATTAAATTGTATAGGAATACCATAAAAGTGGCCACTGGATAATGTTAAAGGAGGAAAAATACTTTATTCATATGGCACTTTTTTGCTGCACTACAGGGTTGTTTCCAGCATTTTTTAAATGAGTTGGCACAAAGGGATAGGGGTGGGGGTGGGTTAAATAATATGGAAAGGGTAATATTTACATCCAAAATATTGTACAGTAGTAGCACAAAGCAGCTGTATAGGTCAAATAATGGTGGAGGTAGCTAACCTTAAATTTCTTTGTTCTGGACACACCCCTGCTGTACAAACCATGACCCTAAACACATTTAATGATTTCAGTCCTAGCCTGGCTTTCAAACTACTTTGAACTGCTCATGTTATGCTCCTAAAGTTATAGTCATTCATAAGAACAATTGTTTTTTTCCAGCTAATGGCTGGCAAATCTCCATATTGCCAGAGTGTTCCATCAATGAGTCAGATAAGTCATCATGTCTTGGGATTTAATCCCATCAGGGTTGCAAAATGGGACAGGAACAAGACTAGACTATTACTGATATTAAACACCTCTTATCAAATTGTTTTCATGTCACCTGTCCTTTCTGGGAGGAGTGTAAGCACAGTGTCCTTCCTCAGGTCAGACTTGTTCCCATTTAAGTCCCCTGGGATTGGGTGGAGGAGCTTGTTCTTCCCTCTTCCCTCCAGCACAGTGGAGTTGGTGTGATGTCAGAAATCAGCAAATTATAAACTCCCTGCTGCTCTTGTTTTCCATGTTGAAAGGTGATTGCATTAGTATGGATGATACTAATAAAAAAAAACAAGATTAAGACATCAGAGTTGTTTTATTGTTATTAGGAGGTACAATCATAACAAGACTCAGAATTTATACAGCATGTACACACATATAATTTATTACCTACAAACAGTCCCTCTAATTGGCTTGAAAAGCTTTTAACACAATGGTTATATTACTTTTTCAAAGGGTACTTCGTGTTTTGCTGTATTAGTTATGCTAACTGACTTACAATAATGTGACGGAGTATCTGTGTGTGTGTGTGTTATTCCAAATAAGCATTTCAGATTATTTGACTAAACTGTTGCCTTATTTTCAACTCATGGATGAACTGCTCAACATTATTTGTCTGGTCTCTTTTTAGACACTCCCAACATGATCTCAGATCTCAGCTGCTCAGTGAGTGAAATGTTTTTATCAACATGACTGAAGATTCAAAGATCTTTATTGTCATTCCAATCTGCACTTACATGAGAATGGAGCGAAATTGGTTACTGAGGCCCTGGTGGACAGCTGATAACAGCAGTAGATAAAATAAAAACAAAATAAAATGATATAAGCAATAAAATGAGATAAGTAATATAAAATAGGTACAGTAAAGCAAAATAGAACCGATAGATATATATACACAAACTAAACAGTGGCAGAGTAATGTGCAAAAGGCTTTGGGTAAGTGCAAGAAGGCTTTAGTTAAGTGCAAGACAAAACCTCAGTGTCATCCAAATATAGTACTGTCTTTCTACAGTGCCATTCCTCCTTTTCTGAGACAGTAGAAGGACATTAGCTTTTATAAGGCTGTCTCTCTGAATGATGAGTTTTTGTCTTTGCATGTGTCTTTGTCCCACAAGGGGTTCCTGTCCCACTGACCTCACTGGAAAAACACCTTGATATTAACATGATTGCTTCCGCTTTCTCTGTGTTGCTCTCCATCTCTCAGTCTTTCCCTCCTCCCATCTCCTTCTTGCTGTACCTGGTTTCCGCTGGTTCGATCCTGCTTTTGTCTATCTGTAACTAATATGACACATAAAAGGGCACTGACAATGGGAATGGTGGTAAGCCCAAATCAGCCTTCACCTGATACCAAGCCTTTACTCACGAGCCTCAGGGTGTTAGGGCAGTGAGTGGGAGGAAGGAGGAAGAGGAGGAGGCAATCACAGCTTATTTATCTTTTTCATGTGGCTTTCTCTTTTTAAGAAGCTATCGGGCTGCCTCTTCAGTAGTTGTGTGATTGTTATTCTCTTCAGGAGGATCTTTTGTCCGTCAGGAGGAAGAGTTTAACAGTGAGACTCCTGGGGTTAATAATAGGTTTGACCCCACAGATAAACCTGTGTGTGTTTGTGCATGCCTGTGCGTACTGCCTCTGTCTCCTCTTTAAGTTGAGAGCAGGTGTAATAAGTTGTTTTACAGATAATACCAATTGTCTTTGACTGTAGCAGTGCTGCGATAAGCTGCCAAACACTCTGTGGCTGTTTGACTCTAATTGTTCTGCTTGACTTGTGCTTTGTTACACATTTATATTATCATTAAGGGTGGATATTGTTAAGTGGGCACCCCTATAGATGCAGAGTAAAACAGATAGTGCTTTCTGTTTATCAAATAAGTGCCTACAATAATCCTCATGTCTCAGATAACAGTTAAAAGACAGGTGCTGAGTCAAAGAGATGCAGAAAACACTAGCCTGTCATACTAAAAAAGAAAGGTAGTTAGTAGGGGAAAATTCTGTCTTAAGGTAATTTATTGAGCATACTCCCTATGATGGCTGACAAGAACCCTATATTCTTGTATGCAAGCTTTGTAGGGCTTCACAATTTATGCAAGAACCTATGTGTCAAAGTTTATGTCCTTGTGTACAACTTTGATGAAAGGTCCAGACAAATCCTTCTGGTCAGAAAAACCACATGAATAATTGTAGAACAGCAGTCTCAGACTGTTTGCTTGTCTTCTCTTGTGTTCTGTATTCTTACTGTCTGCAAAAAACAACTACTTTATGTTAATGCACTAGCTGCCACTGGGCAGTGCATCTGCATGTGTGTCTTGCTTCAGTACCTTTAGGCATGTAGACATGGTCAAGATGAGATGCTGAAGTTTAAACTGAGCATCGCAAAGGAGAAGAAAAGGTGTTCTAATTAAGTGACTGTAAACATGGCATGGCTCTTTGTGCCCAACTGGGTGGTCTGAGTGTTTAAGAAAATGGTCGACTGGGATTTTCCTGTTCAGGTTTTAGAGAGAATGGTCCAAAAAGAGAAAATTTCCAGTAAGTGGCAAAAATGCCTTGTTGATGCTCAGGTCAGAGGAGAATGATCAGACTGTTTCTAGCTGATAACAGTTTAACAGTAGCTCAAACAACCACTCATTACAACCAAGGTATGCAGAAGAGCATCTCTGCATACAACATGTTGAACCTTGAAGCAGATGAGCTACGGCAGCAGAAGACCGCACCGATCTTGCCAATCCTGTTAGCTAAGAACACGAAACTGAAGCTACAATTTGCATGGGCTTGTGTCAGTGCTTCCTGCTGCTTCTGGTGGTGGAATTGTGTGGAGGATTTTTGCTTGGCACACGTTGGGCTTCTTAGTACCAACTCATAATCATTAAAATCCCACAGCCTACCTGAATATTGTTACTGACCATGTCCATCCCTTATGACCTTGATCTTAAGGTGGTTCTTAAAGCAAAAGGGGATCAAACGCAATATTAGAA
>VUQH01017917.1:73013-90489 GCA_015106775.1 Etroplus canarensis | reverse complement strand
AAATCATGGAATAAACCAAAATGTATTCTAAACTTGTTTGGTTTTCCTTTTTTTCTGTCTCATTCTTGTTTCCTTCCAGTTTGGTTGCATCCCCGTTGCTGTGTGCCCTATATTTTACTTTCATTGTTCCTGCCCCAGCTCATGTTTAGTTATTGGTTCTTTGTGTCTTCTTCATGTTTTCCAGTATTCAGCCTCCTTGTCTCTAGTCTCGGTGTGTTGGTTCATGTTTCCCTTGAGTCCTTGTATTTATTATCTTTGTACTGTGTCTGTTCCGTGTTATCCTGGGTTCAAGGCTTGATCTACCTCCACTGCTGCAGAACAGCTTTAAGTTGTTAACCTATTGCTTGTTCCCTGAAAAAGGCCTTTTTGTATAATTCTGAAATGTACATTATTTTTCAGATTTAGGTAACCGTACTTTTTTAACCTCTGGCAGTTCATCACGTACCTTTTTGCCATTTCAAGCTATTCATTAGACTTGAACTGCTTGAATTTTAATAAAAAAGTGGAAAATTGGGATGTTGTAAAACTTTTGACCAGTGGTGTACTTGCAGTCATGTAAAGTTTTCACAAAGCTCTGTGCAGTTCGGTGAATAACTAATACATCCTTACTTCTTTCAAGGTAATTAAGAGGGTAAGCAACAGCCAGATACTCCTAATCAGATGTGCTTGATACAACTGATCGCCAACAAGTATAAAAGTAGAAGTTTTGGCAACAATATAGCAGTCAGGCCCTAATCATTAAAATATTATTCACCCTTGCATTTGATAGAAACTTAAGGCCATCCTTAAAGTTAAAATGTCTGTTTTAGATGGTGTACCAAAGAAACCTACATACCTTTAATTTTGTCTTTGTCATTTAACAGGAACAGAAAGTGAGGAACCTGCAGAAACAAGGTACTGCTACATTGCAGAGTCCACCTAGGGAAGTTTCTACAACATAACAGACTATAAATAGATGGGCAAAGAGGAAGATACTTCTGCTGCTAAATATACATGAAAGTTGTGCGCACGTATCAGTACTAAATGAGCAGCTAAAAGTAAGAACTTGTGAATGTAACACTGGCTCCTGGCTCTGAAATCAAATCTGATTCATAATAAAACAGATGAAACTCACCAGAGGTACTTCTGTTTTGCCCCTTTGCCCCATATAAATCCCCATATGCAATTTGGCACAGATTTTTATGCTGGATGACTTTTCTGACACAACCCTCTCCTTTATTTCGGGATGGGACCAGAACTAGAAGTATAATGGCTTGTGACTCCTATATCTGAGGTTGTGCCTATACCCATGTGTGAACTGGGTACTTTTCACAATTAAGGCAAATGTATAAACCACTACACTCTGAGGGACAAGTGCACCAAAAAGGAAACATTATCTTGTGTACACACAATGACAGCAAGTTGATTTTTATATTCACAGAATGTAGTGGCTGCCTAATCTATAGTATGCTTTAGTAAATGGTTGTTTTACAATACGCAGTATAGTATGTGATTTCTAGTAAACATGCAATAAAAAGGTGATCTTGATAGTTAAGCAATTTCTTAAATCCTTCTATCACCAGGCTCTAAATATCAACCAGTGTGACAGTGTTTTGAGGATGAAATAAAATGCTACCACCATTAAGATTGATTTTAAGGATAAGAACAGAAATAGAGACCAGATAATTATATGGATGGACGCTGGGGTGGAACTAGTGAAATATAATTTTCTTTATTGTAAAGCTGTTTCACGCGAACATTAACATTTAAATTTTCTCTGTCAGCAGAGAGCGTCAAGAGGAGCGAGAGAAGCACTGGGATGAGCTTAAGCAGTATTTTGGTGTAAATGATCGATTTCATCCCCCTGCATGTTCCAAACCCCCTCTGAAGGTAACAAAGACTGCCTTCCAACTTATCTTCGGAGGTTTAATACTGTGTCTGTCGTAGCTGTTAGAAACACCTTCACAACCTTTGTGTTTCGTTGCCGTTGTATCTTCTCATTGTTTTATGTGATATGACATGTGGATTAGAAGAACCTTTGTGGTAACTCAACCTGACACTGAGAAGTATATTAGGGATTATGTTCTGCTACGTTTAGTGATAAGATTAGGGTGAATCTCCTTTCTAGCATGGTTAAGATTCAAGTGAGATGTGTTGCTTGGAAAAAGAAGAGGGGGTTAGAGTATCTGGCACAGCCTCTGTGATTGCAGCTAGAGCATTCAAATGAATTTTTGGGTAATAGAGATACAACTACTTCTGTTGAAGTCAAAATATTAAAACTCAACTTTTTTCCATTTGACTACATTTCAGCACTTAATAATTAATACATGTTAAATGCAAAGGCTTGAAAATTGCCAAGGAAGCAAAAATATTTGCAAGCTTGATGAACATTACAACTGACCCAGTGAATAGAAGCTGTTTTAATTTCAATGTGAAATCCCTTTAATGATTATTTTGGAGTATTTTGTGCTTAATTTATCTCAGCAGCATAAAATTGAGTTTAAAAAAAAAATAAATTTAGCCTAATTTTGAATGGGCTAACAAGCTGAATGTAACAGAACTTGCCACATTATCATAATGAGGGTTTCTTTCATCACTCAAATGCAGATCCTTGTAATTAATATATTATTTCAAGTCTGGCAAGTCTTTCAAACAATTTGAAGTAATGTAATTGAGGAAAAACTATATCAGAGCTGCCCAGTGTAATTATTTATTTCATGGAATAAAAGATGATGGTCTGTCCGAGTTTTGCTTGCGAGATACTTCAGATGATAATTAAGATCATCAACTGGATTGTGTCTGTCCAGAATATATGAAGAATATTAAACTATAAGAAACATGGTAAATCAAGACTCACCAGAGAGAGAAAAAAATGTTTTACAAATTCTGTGTTTTAAAATCTGATGATATTTACATTACTGCACTTTTACAGTGATTCAACAAAACAGATCAGAGGGCACACATTAATAATTGCAGTTTCTTTCCAGTGTATTTTTTTTTTTTTTTTACCATGATGAAATTTGGGGGGGGGGCTGAAAAAAATCTGGCACTCGGTTCCCTCAGATAGTCTCATCACAGCAGAACTGCCTTGCCATCAGTGACCGGCGGCTTCTCAGCACCCCCCTCTGCTTAGGCCTGTAATGGAAATGTGTAATTAAAGAGTCACATTTATGTTTGGTAATCTCCTGTAGCATTTCTAAGATTTCCCCACTAATATCCAATCAAAAAGGTTTTCATTTGTGAAGCAAAATCTACATATTTGTAGTAATGGCAATCATATTAAAAATACGGCCCTGGGGACTTTTGAAGTTACTCTTTGATTTTTTTTCTGTCTACCCCTATTTCAAAAAAAAGAAAAAAATGATTTTTTTTCCCCCCTCTTCTGCAGTCCGGCCTAGAAAAGAGCATAGAGAGGGCCATAGCTGAAGGGGACATTGCAAAGGCGGAGGAGATGAGCGACAGACTCGCCACTCGAGAGGTACGTTGTGCTGATAAGAGATCTTTGGGGTGCTCCTGCTGTGACAAATCAGGCTAATGGATCCGTGGCCATTTCTGCTGCAAAGACATAGAGGAACAAAAACACACGCAGACATCCACCATTCAGTCCTGCAGCCCTTTTACATTGAGTTAATGGAAAGCCCTCCCCTTAGTTTTGAAGTGCTGCAGTGTCTAAAGGACTTTTGGCTCTGCTTTTTAATGAAGGGTACATTGCTTTCAAGCCAACTGTTAAA
The DNA here is from genome assembly GCA_015106775.1 of Etroplus canarensis. Lineage (NCBI taxonomy): Eukaryota > Metazoa > Chordata > Actinopteri > Cichliformes > Cichlidae > Etroplus > Etroplus canarensis. Next base: position 86,779 of record VUQH01017917.1, on the reverse strand, counting down.
TCATTCTCCAGGTAAGAGTTTCATACCTTTGAAGTGTACATGTCCCTAAATGCAGTGCCTGAAGTTTTGTAACTAACCGCCTTGGCAGGCATCAAGGATCAAGTGGTTTGAAACTAATTTAGCATAAAATGTAGCCCACACACACATAATTGTGGTTAAAAAGACATACAGCTGCGGTGTTACTTCTCCACTGGCGCATCAAAGTTAAACTTCTTTGTTTTATGATGCATGTTGCTTACAGCATCACATGAGCTTTTTCATTTTATAATAATGGCAACACGAAGATGGAACATACTGCAGGCTCAGGTTTTATTAGCAGTTGAGGATTTCAATTTGGAGTTATAACGTGGATTCATTCAATGTTGCTTAACATAAAACCATGATAATCTCCAACATAATTTCATGATCCTATAGGTTTAAGTTATGGCCACCGGTTTAAATTATTTAAACATAGTATCTAAAAATCTAAGTTGGTGGATAGCACCATTACCATTGCTGTGGAGGAGAAAGAAATCAGAGCTGCAGAAATTTCAAGTACTTTGTCATTGACGTTTTGAACAAAGCTGGGCATCCTAGTCTGTCAACATGGAAGTCATGAACTGATTTAAAGCAATTTCTCAGCATTTGGGGAAATAAACTTTAAATAAATATATATATTCACGTTCTCCCAGACAGTCAGATGAGAAAATGAATACTGCTTATATGTCTTTGCTACATATGAAGCTAGCGTTAGCAGCCAGTCGGCTTAGCTAGGTTCAGAGACTAGAAACGGTCTTAAGGTTGTTTAGTGCTGTAACTGAGTTTGTCACCACAATTTAGCTTTGAATTGTAGCTAACTTCTCTTCGTACACTATATGGACAGAAGTATTAGGTCAGGGGTTTCATTTAGTCCCATTACCATAGGTGTATAAAAGTAAGTACCTAACCATGCAGTCTGCCTTTACAAACATTTGTGAAAGAATGGGTTGTTCTAAAGTCCTAAAATGAGTTCTAAAGAGATCACTGAATTTGAGCGCGATACTGTAATAGGATGCCACCGTTACAAGTCAAATTTCTTTCATCCTAGATATTCCATGATAAACTGGAAGTGGTATTGCAAAGGGGAAGCATTTAGGAACCACAGCAGCTCAGCCATGAAGTGACAGACCATGTAAAGTTACATAGCAGGGTCTCCGAGTGCTGAGATGCATAGTGCAAAAGTTGCCAAGTCTCTGCTGGCTCAGTAACTGCAGAACTCCATGCGTTGTCTGGCATTAACATCAACACAAAAACATGTGCCAGGAGCTTCATAGTTTTGGTTTCCATGGTCAAGCAGCAAGATTTACATCAACAAGGAACAGTGGAATTGATATCTGTGGAGTAACTAATCATGCTTTCTCCATCTGGAAGATTGATGGATAAGTTTGAGTTTCATAAATGCCTGGAAAAATATTACCTGCCTAACTGCATTGTGCCAACTGTGAAGTTTGATGGAAGAGCAATAATGGGTTGTTTTTCTGGGGTTGGCCTGGGCCCCTTAGTTTGAGTGAAGGGAAATCCTCATGGTTCAGTTTACAAAGACATTTTGGACTATTCTATGTTTCCAACTTTGTGGGAGCAGGGGAACACCCTTTTCTGCACAAAGAAGGTACATAAAGGCATGGGTGGATGATTTTGGTGTGCAAGAATTTGACTGATTCGCACAGAGCCCTGACCTTAACCCCATCGAACACAGTTAGACTGAACTAAACCAGAGATCGCAATCCAGGCTCTTCTGTCCAACATCACTGTCTGACCTCACAAATTCTCTTCTGGATGAATGGTCAAAAAATCTCCCCAAAATCTCATCCAAAACCTTCCCAAAAGAGTGAAAACTGTTCTAGCTCCTGGAGGGATAGTGTACAGGTGTCCCAATACATTTATCTCTATATTGTATGTTTTTATGACCAATTGTGCAATTTCTAAAGAAGCTTTTTTTTCTGAGGAGGAAACTGACAAATCATTGGTTTGGTTGGAAGAAAATAATGAGTCAGTACAGTACAGTAACTGTAGTGTGAAGAACAAGGGCCTCTGGAATGAAGCTCTCCTATTTTTGTTTCAACTACACTGCAGCAGTTTGTCTCAATTTTAGAGTAGACGTCTGGCTAAAAGTGATATTTAGCAATTAATAAAAACATAGATTATAACGAGAACCTCTTGAGTGAATAAGGAGGCTTCTAAACGAAAATACCATCTGTGCTAATGTGTGAGCATTACATTTGTGACCCAGTATCTCCATTGTGTAATAGACATTGGTGTGCAAGCATTAGAGCCCTTTCATATTTCCATTCTAACAGTGAGCAGAGTGGTCAAATATGGGGGAGTTAAATGAAAGCTCTTGTGAGTGGCACCTGTGCTGTACTTTCAGAAAGCCTCTTAGAGTGCTGGTGGATTGGTTTTAGCCTGAGCTGAGGTTCTCGCCTCCCTGGCACCTGCCTTGTGTCTTGCCAGAGCCATGATGGGACGTGACAGCAGTTTGGCAGCCACAATTCATTGTTTAGCAGTGATAACTTCGTTTCAAGAGAGTATGGAATTGACCATTTTTAAATCCCTAAAAGCTAGGTAATACAAAGTTGTACAGGTTTACTTTAGGACGCAAAGAAATACAGTCCTGCTTATAGTAGGAAAAGAAAAAAGGAAGAGAAATGAAAGCTAAAAGCCGAAAAGTTTGAACGATTCTGAATCGGTTATCAAAGATTATATTACATACTAAATGATGCAGCCTGTCATGCAGATAGCATTTAGGACCAACATGTTTGTTTACCGCCCTCCTGTTCACGTTGACAGGAGCACTGTGACAAACATTTAGAGGATCAATAATCTCCTCTGTGGCCAGAATCAATTTCAAGGTTATAATTGAGTGGCTCATTTGGCACAGAACTGCTTAGATGTTTAATTTGTTTACGGTCATAACATCACAACGTGATTGTGGCAGGCTTTTCACTCGAAGAATAGGAACAGGTTTTCTTCGCAAAAAATGCAAAAGCATTCCGACAGCTGTGAAGAACTAAAGAGGCCTGTTTGTCCCTCTAGGCATTGTTTTGTAAAGAAAATGCTGGTACATGTTGGGTGACAACGTTTCAGAGTATTTTCATCCTCAATCTAACGCGTTCCCACTTATCTCCTCAAAGCAAAGGGAAATGGAAGGAAGATAGAGAGCTTGCTGTCAGAATCCCCCCTTTTGTAAGACAAAAATGTTTATTTCTACTGTTTTGAGCTCCCTCAAATCAATTAATGATTTCCATTTGTTCTACTTTCTTTTTTTAATCTAAACATTAAAACAATTTGGCAAAAACCTGTTTTGAAGGCTCCTTATAAATTCTGTGATATGTCTTCTTTCATCTGTCAAACTTCTAAGACATGCTGCTTGGATATTGCAGGTTGTGGGTTTTTATTCTCATTACAGTTTTTAAATATTTCCCAAGGCTGAAAGGCTTTGTTTTTAGATTAATTCATGAAGGCATGTTCAGTTTTTTAAGTGAAAGTATTAACGCCCCCAAAGATGCAGAAAAGAAATCACATCCCCTTTTAGGGAACAAAATATTATTATTGTTTACATTGCTTAGACAAAGCCTCCTAATGTCGTCTATTAAACTATTCATATAATTTGTTTGCTCCAACTATGCCTGTTGATCGTCATCAACACATTTAGGTTTCTTTTATTTTGTGCCTTAAAAGACACAAAATAATGTAAAAAGCTTCTTGCCGCTAAAGTATTCCTAATAGGTCAGAAGATCAGAAGATGCAAGTTCTCTAATTAAGACTGGGTCTCCATCCTTTGATTACTGCACATTATTTTACTTTGCAGCAAGTTGCGCGTGAGCTAATTAATTCTGTAATTAGCATAACAAGAAGTGACAGACAGATTCAGTATAAACGACTCAAAGCCTGTCAGGAGGCTTGATAGCATCCAGCAGCTCTTATTTAGCAGATTGATTTTCCTATTTCTGTTAAATGAGCTAGAGCAAAAAGATAGAATTGATTAATAAATCTTTAAGTATTAATTATAATTGAAGGTTAGTAAAGAATATCTTACTTTCATATGTATGTATTTATCTGTAGGCACTGTTTCGAAGAGGATCAAATGTTTACTTGTCCAAATAGGTCAATAAAACAAATAACCAAAAAATTCCAAGGGTTATACTGACTTTTTCATAGGACAGTAAGGTAGTGAAATGTACTTAGTTTTGTCAGATGCATTTTGACCTGAAGTGTAATGGTTTACACACTCAAAAGGTCCCCAGTTCGCAACCAGGAGGAGACACAAACCCACTCTTGGGGGATCATAAACCAGTGTGCTCTTAAAACTGGTCCCATGCTGGATAAATGGGAAGGGCATCCGATGTACAATCTGTGCCAAATCCCATATGTGTATACATCTGCTGACCCCTTGGGGTAAAAAGGAGGGGCTGGAAACACATTCAATGTCAAATTCTCAGGATCATATAAAACATTTGCGAACAACTGTGGATTTGTTATGATTTCCGTATAAGGGGAAGAAAATTTGTCCTAAGATTGAGCCCTGTGGGACACCATATAAAGTGCCATCAATATCTATGTAAAAAGATGATTACTCAAGTATGATTTAACCAACAAACTACCAGGTTACTAACTACTGTGCATCCAATTAACTGGTTATCCAGTTCAGGGTTGCAGATGTAGGGGCCTGTATGCTCTGCCAGCTGTCATTTGGATGGGAGGCAGGGTGCTGCTTTGGACAAGTCATAGTCCATCATAGGGCTGCCTATATTCAGTGGACCATATGAGTCTTCTGAAGTTTTATTAGAACTACACAATTTTCTGAACTTGTTTTGGCATGGCCAATGAAAGGTTAGTTCTTGTTGTAGAAATTGGACATTGTGTATCTGTAATGGTTTCTTTGCTGCACCAGTCTACCTTCTCATTGTAGTATTTCATTCAACATTATCCTTAATAAATATTTGTTTATCGAACAGAGCCACTGAGTTGTTTTGAAATGGTTCATACCTGTGCATCATGTACAGTAAGTGGGTATATTTCTTTACAAAAGACTGTCATGCTGTGTTAGAGCTTACAGTGCCCCCATAAATCTCATCACAGTTATTAGTGGTATTACCACTTCAAAACAGAAGCTCTCGGTAGTTTGCCACAATAGTGGATGTCAAGTCCATTTCATGACTTTCAGGAGCTACAGAATATGAAAAATGAAAAAAGAAGTTGGATTGCTGCTGGCCTCCCCAGAAGGACAGAAGCAGACATGCACATAGTCCCAAATACAAAGAAGTATATGTTATATGTCCTAAAGGGCAAAAACAAAACAACAAAAGACTACTCACTGCACAGTTTTTGAACTGTTTAGACAGCTTTACTGTATATTATAAGAAGTACTGTCTTGTCTATCAGGAACTATAAACAAATGTCTGTGCAGTAGAGGTGCAAGCCCTTATAGCTTCATTTATGGATAGTGCCACCATGTACTCAGTATTGACCTTGCTGTTTAGCCCGATAGATTCAAACTGTTTAAAAATCTGTCTCTCCTAATAGTGAGATCATATAGTAATTAGCCATATGAATATGTTTTAACTAGAGCCATTTATGGTTTCTGAAGCTTTTGAACATGCGGATGGTTATAATATCCCTCATTATGTTCTAGCCTGTATTTCAATAGTGCAGCTGCTGAAAGGAAAAGCCCCACTGTCCTTGAAATCTACCCTTTGGAAAGCCTTGCTTGAATGCTGTGAAACAAAGGTGGCGTGGCATTTAGTCAGAGGAGACATGGTGGCTTAGTTGAAACAAAGAGCTGAACTAAGAGTGTTTCATGATATTTATGTTATTTAACACCTTTTTTCTTCTCGCCACCTTCCCCCTGCCATGCCCTGTGTTTGTAATCAAAAAATTAATGAGCGGTGCTTTTGTGGAAAGTAGGCTTTATCAGATTCTGACTTTCCCCGCCCCACATCAGAGAAGGAGTCTGACTCTGTCTCCCCTGCAAGCCCCCCCAGGCCACCTTGCAGAGAGTTCAGGGAAACTCTCCTCTTTGTTCATTTTTCCTTCAGCGTAAGCAATTTATCACTGAATGAACTTTTATTGTATCTCTGGATGACTCACATTAAATTTTCGCCCATTAATTTTGAAATGGATTTTGAAATGGGTACTAAGCTTTTATCAAATGCCTGGGAATCTCATTTGGATTATTGTATTTCATTAATTACTTGATAGACAAAGCATACTTTTCAATGTAGATTTGTGTGCTGTTTAATTAATTAGCATGTTTTCTCTTTTAATTAAAGCCATTTTTTTAAATTAAAGCCCACAGCAAAACACATATATAATTTGTTTGTAATTAGGCCTTAATTGGTGGTAGTGGAAGCTTAGCACCCTTGGTTTCTTTTTTCATGATTGCCATTTTATTGCCAGTCACTCATTAATTAAACAGTTTTTTCTAATTAGCTTATAAAACTGTTGATGGCATATTACTGTAAGTGTGAGTTCAAAGCTTGCTAATAAGCCTACCCTACTCAGAAGAGGCAAGATAATGGAATGTGCACAAAGAAGATGAACTTTCAGAGATTTTTTTTTTGTCTACTCCCTAAAGATGGCATGTCATATGTATCTAGCATCAGATTACTTGAAAAGGAAATAGAGACATGGCTGTTCTTCTGTGCCTTTCCTGAAGTGGCAGCATGACGCTGCATGCTGTGATACTTGAACATCATTATAATATAAACAGTGTCATGTTGTAGGTGTTTATCCTTTCATTGTTAAGAATTATTGAACAGTAATTTACCTTTTCTCCAACCAAAACTCAAGGTGAGCTGCAGCAATTTGTTCCTTGCACAATTACGTGACTTGCTACGGAGCAATATAACAACATATGATTTTTCATATACTGTACTGACATACATATTTCAGGTAATTTATTTTATTAGTTCCATTCCCTTAAACTTTGTAATTTGACTTCACTACAATTCAGAGGGCCATTTATACTTTTCCTAACCATCTGATGAACTAAAATTTTTATAAAGCTTTAGTAAATGATATCCCAAATAACAAAAAAAAATGCCCCAAACCTCAATCCAGTGCATTTATTTTATAAAATTTGATGTAGTGACATATTAAACTGCGCAACAGTATATAACATTAGCAGCCCATGGGACTTTCAGTTGGACAAAATCAGTTTGAAGATGTCATTTTGAGAATTGTGATGAACATTTCTCTTCATTTGTACTTACATTTTATAGACCACAACTGATAGAGAACACTGTTTGTGCAATAAAAAATAATTTGTTGCAGGACATACCTCCATCTCAACAAACTACAACAGTAAAGCATAGAATAAGTGCATCTTGCATATATTTAAATATATTATATATATTACTCAAGTAACATTTTTAGTGATGGACTTAGTTATTGTCTTTTATTGGAGTATTTTCACAGTGTGTGTAAATCATTTTCAAACAGTATTGCTCTTTGTGTTCTGTGACAGTAGAAGGGATATTTTTGGGTTTTGACCTGGATTTTAAAACCTCTCCAAGGGCTGTTAGAAGTTAGACTTAACAGTTGATCATGTAAATAGTCTGTAGACACACTGCTAATGAAAATGGCAGCACTTTTAATCCAGGAGGTCGATAAGGCCGCACCAGATGATGCTAGGACCTGAATTATTTTATGTTTACTCCACTATATTGCTTTATTTTGCAGATTTAAATAATGGACAAACTGAATAAAATCTTAGATTCCTTCCTTTTTAATGCGATATGGGTGGCACTGATTGACCTCTTGATCTTTTGACCTTCCCACTCCTGCTGCAACACTGAGGCTTAGCAACCACAGACACATTCCCCCCCTTCACCTCAGTCCTAAGAAATTATGCTGAAATAACACACAAGCTGCCTAATCTGATATTCATTCCTTTCTTATATAGCCCTGCTTTCCAAAGTTGACTAAGGCCACATTATTTAGGCATTAAGGTAGTGTGATAAGGGAATTAGGCTGGTCATTAATCGTTTACACGTCAAATGCAGCAGAGCAGCTCGGGGAGGTGATTTAGCGAGGCAAAGCCATATAGCCCTTGTTAATCCACCTCTCACACGTTTTAATTGGAAGAGGCTTCCTGGATAGGAAATTTATGAATGGGTTTAAGGCCATTTCTTCCTTAAAGCCATCATTTATTTCATATTGTTAATAGGAGCTTTAACACTTTATCCACATGGAGATGTATTTTTCTCATCTTCCATTCAGCTATTGTCTTTTTGTGCTGGCTGTTTAATTGCCACAGTGTTTTATGATCCCTGTGCTACTCAGGAGTGATGCAATAAAACAGGCACACAAGTGAAAACAAAGTGTGAAAATGTTATTATGATAGACTTGGTATGCTTTGTGTATGGTATACTCAGTCGCAATGCAAATTTGTATTTATTTATTTTTTGCATTGAGGCCCCATGTTTGGGTCTCCACTTGAATCTCCATGACGACCCAAACATGGATGAACAGAAAACAGTACTATTGACTTAACCCTCCTAGTGGCCTTAAGCTGCTGCTGGTGCTGGTGCTGCTGCAGTGCCAGCATTGTGCAGGCTGAAATTTTTTTGCCTTCAAATCTTCCAAAGGTCAGAGAATTAATCCTCTGAATAAACCTTGTTTTTTAGCAGGGCTGTGCACAGGCCACACAGGAGAGAGAGAAAGAGAGAAAAAGGCACAAATGTATGCATGTGATGGACATTTAATTGTACATTAATATGTGGTGGAGTGGGAAGAATTGCCTTTTAGAAGCCACATAAACAAAGAATGCAGGAGGTTTTCCTGTCTCCTGCCTTTATTCCTTCTTTGTACTTCCATTCCTATTTTTCACCAGCCTCTGATGTGAAAGGATTTGGCACTAAGATGCACGCAAGGGGAGGGGGAAAAATCCTGAAAAGTGGATCAAAAAAGTAAATGAAAAATAATGTCATATTACTGAAAATATGAGAGGCTAATTTGTGCCGACTTTTTGCTAATTTTGTTCTCGCCACAGAAAGAGGAGCCGTCACCTGCTCGGCGCCACAGCGCTGACAGTGCCAGTGATCCATGAAATAAGCTGCCGCTGGCTTTGTTCAGATAAGAATGAACAAATCTGCACAATGTACTGCTCTCGGAATCTCATTTTCATACTTGCATGCAGGCTAAAAGAAATAAGCTGTTTGCAGGCTTGATTAATCAGACATTTGAGGGTTTTTTGTCTCTTTGATCTGTTCTGTCTCCTAGGTAACTTGGTTGACATTAATGTTGAGCCCCAGTAAAGACAATCAGTGAGTGTAGGCTAAACTGATAAAAAAAAAACATAGGGAAAATATTAAAGACCTTTAATGCTTTAAATATAGTAAAAGCTGTGTTGTGAATTTAAAAGAGGGGGAAATAAAGGCCACGGAAGTGGGTTTTAATTTTGCTTTTGGAATGTTGGGGAAGGCATGTTTTCAAGACCTTTTGCATTTCAAATGCAACCCCACAGGAGAGCAGGTTAATGTGGGTAATCCTTGTGTAGGCAAAAAGAAAAAGCTCTGTCAGTAAATCTCCAAATGAAACCATTTAGCATCATGCAGCTTCGTTTGATTTGCTCCCGGAATGAGCCAGTGTGGGTTATTTTGCAAACACAGAGAGCAAGAGCTGTTCTCAGATTTGTCAACAATTTAATAAATGTGTGGGTCATAATCTCAGTGTGCATCAGAGCCACTCTAAAGCATTTAGCACCTACACCACTTGAGCAAGGAACAGGGAACACCCTGTAGTGGTTTTATCAGCTTACAAATCTACTGCAAATGTTCGAGCAATCCCCCATTATTACTCTCTTTAAGAAGAGAGGAGAGGAGAAAACATGATTTGAGGAATTTAAAACCTATAAAATGGCAAAGAACTGGAGAACTGTCATAGTATGTACGCTTCAGGTTATGCAGGCGCTCTCACAAATCTTCCAGTGACTGTATAGATGAATGCCTTGAGGGCCCAGCCGGAGCCCAGTACTTGCAGCCAGCCAGAGCCCTTATCTTAAATCCAAGCAAAGTACCATTAATCTTTTTGAAAGACCTTTATGGCTTTTAATGTATCCCAAATTAGAACATTTTACACCCTTGGTTCCTGAAATATGGTGATAAAAAGCCTTTAGAGTTTAATTTTTCCTGCCTGCTCGCTCTGACCTGCTTAATCCCAGCATGCATTAGGAGATATTTTAGTTTCAGTCTTTCTAATAAAGTTTATCCCACTTAATTATAATTGAAACATTTTTTTCCAGCAGGTCTTTTTTTTTTCAAGTGGCGCGGTGGTGGCACATTTCTTCATTACCTTAAGACTTTCTCCCCCCCCCTTGATTGTACTCTGAATATTACAAAGAATTACCCAAAGGTTTGGTGAAATTGTTCCAAGTTGTTTATCAAAGTTTGCCTTTGCTTGAATAATAAACCTATCTCAGGAGTGAAAGAGGGGGCAGGATTTTTCCCTTTGTTTCCTGTGCTTCTGTGTGACTGGGGTTATTGGGATTATTCTGCTTCACAATACACACACATGTCTTCCCTGGGATTTGAATGTTTGCCTCTTGCAGTCACGGTCATTCTCTTCACTTCTGATTTCAGGGACTGTCTGCATTACTACAAACAGAAAAGTCTCTTTTGCATTTGAGATGAGTGGAAAATGCCTTCACAACATTTTGGAAGTGAAGGAAAAGCGCCAACATAGCTGACGTCTCTCATTGTTTATTTAGTATTTGGTCATTCAGTAATTTCATCTTCACATTTAAATATAAAGTAGGGGAAAGACTGTAAGCTGTATATATTTTGTCTTTATTTTTCACTGACCATGGCCCTTGAGTTCTCTGCAATATGTAGATAATAGACAGTCCTTATGAAAACTCAAAGGTGCTTTAGAAATCTCAGTTGCATGTAAATATTAATTTGTTTAATGTGACATTTTTTCTTCAACCTATCATTTGGTATCTAAAATATCAGAAGGCAGAAGGGCTTTTTTTTAGTGCACTTTGATGGAAGACATAGAAACAAAGCAAATATTAACATTTGAAAAGCTGGAGTAAGGTTTTGCAACTTTAAAAGCTAACTGGGTGTTGAAATTGCTGTTGTTAAAAACATTTTTTTAACATTTTCAGGTGTAGTGCCCATTCAGAGACTGCTTAAAAGTTTGATGTGTTTAGATTTATTGAGAAGGGTCCAAATCTTCCATGACAAGAAGAAAGAAGCAGTCCTAGTGCAGAGCCAACTAAACTATGTGTGGGATCCAGGAGTGGGACTAAAAGGGGCTCAAGGGTAACGCTGCCCATTAGAAACCAACAAACTTGGTTCCGAAAGATGGGCTCTCCTCATGTACCTCACAGTGGTTTGGTCCACAGCCTATACCATTCCCCAGCTCCTTTACTTTGTAAACTGTAAAGAAAGGATATATGAGATACTGTTATTTACTTCTACCACTAAGTAAAATCACACATATTTACTGTTGTAGCCAGACTATATTTTATTACCTCGCTGTTAAATCTTGTGCTTTAGTGCAGCCGCAATGTTATTACAGGGCAGCTATCTCTCCTAATATGTTTATGGAGGCAGGATATCTGTGCAAATTAAAATCATTATAACTCACGGAATTTTCAACCAGTTTTTGAGTCCTTTTATTTGGTTTGTATTCATGATTTTTTTCTTGTTTCCCCCTGACTGGTTGTCGGGCCCTCTTGTGCCACCCCATTTAAAAAATCATGGAAACAACCTGGTGGGATTGCATATAGAAAAAAAACAATGAGACAATGAGGCCCGATTTTTTTTTTTTTTTTTCTTTTATTTTCCAAGGTGATTGGACAGCCTGTCTACACCAAGTACCATAAAAAGTTCAGGTCAATTCAGTTTTACTTATATAGTGCCAATTCACAACAAAAGTCGCCTCAAGTCGACTTTTGTTGTGACTGCAAGTGTAATGAGAAGTTTACTGTGTTTTGAATGCATCTTCACTTGTAAGATTTTGCACATTGCATTCATGCAAGTAAGTAGGTATTAATTATAAAAGTATTGTAGAAGAGACTTAATTAAGCCCACATTAGAATTAAGCTATGCATTATAGATACTATTACATGTTCATTACATACATGTAATGTAGAAGATAGTCATACTAGATGAGATATATATATATATACACACACACACACACACACACACACCCACACACCCACACACCCACATAGATAGTGTAAGCTTTGGTGGCTGCATTCTGTGAGGTATGTTTCACATAATCACCAATCCCAATTTCACCTATTGCCAAACTTGATAAACTGCAGCATTGTACGGCATTCACATGTAGTTTGGTTTAAAGATGGTTTTGCTGTGGTGTGGAGGAGGCAGCACAGCCAGCAGAGACTCTGACAAGAAGCCACCCTCACACATCAGTCAGAAGGGTTTTTCTTGCCACAGACTGATTTCCATTCTCTAATGGTCCTCTCCTCTGTCTGCCTCCAAATAGATGGCTGTGAAAATCGCTCAAGCTGCTGATTGCCGTGACTTTGTGCAACGCAAACAGGAAGAGGAAGCTTTGAGGGCAGCGCAAAAAAGGAAGAAGCAAATAGCCTGGGGGTACGACGTCTGTCTCTGTTCTCATGTTTATGTTTGCCATCATTTTTGTGGTGTGTAACCACTCTTGGTTCAAGTACAGTTAAGATAAAACTACTGAACCCTGAATTAGCTTGAGCTTTAAATGATTACTAATGCAGTGATTGAAGTATGAAGAATGTATTCATAAAGGCATCAGTAATTTTTAATATTTTTCTGTGTTGCAGGTTTGAGGCAAAGAAGCGATGGGAAACCAAAAGCAACATGGGCTACATGTGACAAAAATGGAGAAAAAGGAGCAAGACTTCCTTTATAAGTTAATTTAATAAACGTGTTGTTTTATGAATAGAGGACTGATCGTGTTTCTTCGTATTCTTTTTGTATATTTTGAAGGTTTTACACCAGCAGCATGTGAGGGGAAGAGTCAGCAGTTGGCTGAGAAAAAACCAAATCCAGAGTAAAAGGGAGAAAAAATGATGGAGCATTCAAATTAATTCCTAAGGCGCCCATTGGTGTCTGCATTGTGTTATTTTTCATTACATTTCAGTGATTTGAGCGTTCTGGCCCTTTTTCTCCCCTTCAAATTAAATCTGGTGTACATTACTGGATGATGCGTTTATTTATTGCTGTAAAGTGGGTTAATCATGAAGGCGCTCTTTTCTTCTTCTGGGGAAGAGAAAGGAAAGATTAGAGCTCTAATGCAATGTACAGGATAATGTGCGATAGGATTTGGGAGTAGAAAATGAAATTTGGCTGCGGTAAACTGTTGTGAGTAGTCGTAAACTGGAAGTTTGAAACAGAGGCTTTGCTGCTGGCCCTCGCCCATGCTGGGAGACTTGCTATTGTTTCTGAGCCTGAACAAGAGGCACGCGCTGTTTCTCGAAGCCTACACTCGATGCTCATTGTGTGATGAGCTCTCTTCAGCATCTGTAAACTCGTCTAAAAGCCGTCGATTCCTCTTGCTGTTACTTTGATCTTTTTTGATCTGCAGCGCTTTCCGCCGCAGCTACTCAACACTTCTGAAATGCTCATTCAGATTCCTGGAAGTGTTAATTGCAAATAGAACGCACAATAAAAGCACAAGAAAGATAATTACTTTTATTCATAATGCTTCCTTTTTTCTTTTCTTCTTTTTTTTTTTTTTTTTTTTTTTTTTTTTTTATTTTCTCTCTTTTTTTTTTTTTTTTTTTTTTTTTTTTTAAT